>JAPYXV010000096.1:0-26243 GCA_028533065.1 Trachops cirrhosus | reverse complement strand
AATGAAATAATGATTATACTATTATGCAATTACTTGCAGGTTCAAAAAAAAATAATAATAAAATAAAAAGAGAGAGGAATGAACCAGGCAGAAGATGGAAGGGAGAAGAGATAACTTTGTAAAGCAAGAGAGAAGGGTCAACACTAGGGTGACAAAAAGAGAAGCATAAAGAATCGTTAGATCACAACATATTACCAGTTGAGATATACAAGCTTACTTATAGCTAATTAAAAGAAAACAGACAAAAAACCAACAAACAGCAAAAAAAAAAAAAGAAAAGAAAATACACACACACTCACACAAACACATACACCTATTATTGATTTCAGACTGGCCCAACCTGTTTTTCCAGCTGGCTTTCGCCCCCTGAGGGGTTACTGGAGACAGGTTTTCTCTGTTCCCCTTTCCGGACCCAGACAGGTTTTCTCTGATTCCCTTTCAGGACTCAGACAGACTCCGACGTAAGGTTCTTAGTGCAGGCCCATGCGCGCTTTTTCCCCCAGCTGGTCTGATGTCTCCTGGAAGGTACCCGTGTGTGGGGGCTGGGTACAACTATGTAAGAGCTTGGGAGTTCACCACAGTGTGCTCCGATGTTCCGCAGAGCGCCCGTCCCTCTTCCGGGTTCCCGCTTTCTGGGTCCCAAAGGGCACCACCTTGCCCCCAATTCACAGCTTGGGTATCGTAGGTTCTGGGAAGCACCAGTGCCTTTTTATTTTTCAACACTGTGGTTTCTAGGAATTTCGCCAAACCACACTTTCTCTCCTGCTTGGAGGCGCCCGCGTAGAGGCGGTGCCTTTGGATGCAGAGGGTGAGGTGCGCACCTTCCCTAGGGCTTTGCGTACGTGTTTACAGACCCTGTGTGGGTGCCTCTTTGTTCTCACTCCTCTCTCTGCGCCTGCCGCCGCTGTCTGGTAAACTGGGCTCCCCGGTGCTGCTCAGTCTTTGTTCAGCTAGGGAGGGAGCGGATGACCCAGTTCTCTCCCGGAGGGGCCCCCTGGCCCACCCAGGCGCGCCGCCGGGTCTGGAGCTGCAACCCCCCGGTCCCCTCGCTGATCCATGTAGTCTCCTTACCCTCAGGTTTTTCAATGTCCGCTGCAATTTTTGATTTCCAATTGGCGATTATTTTTCCTTCCCTGGGTGTGGGAGATGCAAAATCTGCTCCTTCCTACCACGCCGCCATCTTTCCTCTCTGAATAATAACTTTAAATGTAAATGGATTAAATGCGCCAATCAAAAGACATAGGGTAATTGAATGGATAAGAAAACATGACCCATGTTTTGGGTCTGTTACTTCTGCCGGAACCAAAACATGACAGGGTCCAACAGAAGTAACGCCTGCCTGAGTGCAGTTGGTAGGGTAATAATATGGGTGTAATAATGAACAGTTTTGAACATTTCACCTAAAATGTCATATGGTGTGCTTGAGTGTGATATTGCTATGTTATAGAATTACATGCTTATGATTTTGCAATAAAAGATTTTGTAATAAAAAGGGGCATTACTTGTGTGAGACTCTTATATTTTGTCTATAAGGGACCCATCTCAGAATAAGGAATACACATAGACTAAATGTTAAGGGATGGAAAAAACCGCATGAAAATGTAAACAAAGCCCTTAACAAGAGACAAAGAAAGTCACTACATAACGCTAAAGGGATTGATTCAACAGGAGGATACAACCCTTGTAAACACATATGCACCCAATATAGAAGCACCAAGATATATAAAGAAAACTCTTGGTGGACTATAAGGGACAGATTAACAGCAATAGTCACAGTAGGGGACTTTAACACCCCACTGATATCAATGGATAAATCTTCCAGACAGAAAATCAACAAGGAAATGGTGACTTTGTATCACATACTATATCAGATTGATCTAATTGATATTTACAGAACATTTCCCCCCCAACTTAGCAAAATATACATGCTTTTCAAGTGAACATGACACCTTTTCAAAGATAGACCACATGTCAAGGCACAACACAAGTCTTAACAAATTCAAGAAGATTGACATCATATCAAGCATCTTCTGGGATCTAACTGGCATAAAACTAGAAACCAACTATGAAAAAAACTAAAAAACATTCAAACACATGGAGGCTAAATAGCATGTGATTAAACAATGAATGGGTTACCTTTGAGATAAAAAACAAATCAAAAACTCCCTGGAACCAGGAGACAAAGCTTTGCTCCCCAGCCATCTGGCCCCCCGGACCCACTACTGATAAATCAGCTCAGCTTTCGAGTGCACCAAGTCTGGTTCCTCTGGTGTCACTGCTATGAAGAAAGTGGGTCTACAGCTCTGGCTGGAGGCGGGGCTGAACTGCGTCAAGGCTTTCCAGGTAGCTGCAGACTTGAAACAGTTCTATCTGCAGAATGCTCAACATGACCCCCTGCTGACTAGAATATCTTCAAGTACCAATCCCTTCAGACCCCAGAAAGTCTGTTCCTTTTTGTAGTGAAATGAATCTTTGAAGGTGTTCTAAACCACTTTTCATGAACCAGTGAGTATTCCAAGAGAGCTAAATTTGAAGCCTGTACAAAAAGCTTATCCCTGTAACACGTGCCACACTATACAAACTTCTGCTTTTGTCAGTCCTTAACATCTACCTCTCTGAATTTTCATGAATTTCTATTTCACAAGGATGATTATTTTATATACACTGGCAGCGGCATACAAATAAATACTTAGTATAAAAAAAAAAGCCCAACTACCTGGAACCAAATGAAAATGAACACACAACAACTCAAAATCTATAGGACACAGCAAAAGCAGCCCTGGGAGGGAAGCTCATAGCCTTATAGGCCTACCTAAAGAAGATAGAAAAATCTCACATAAACACTCAAACTCTACACCTAAAAGGACTGGAAAAATAGCAACAAGAAAAGCCCAGAGTAAGTAGAAGAAAGGAAATAATGAAGATCAGAGGAGAAACAAATGACACTGAAACTAAAAAAACACAAAAGATTGGAAAAAACAAGAGCTGGTTCTTTGACAACTTTTAGCCAGACTCAACAAGAAACAAAGAGGACCCAAATAAATAAATCAGAAATGAAACAGGAGGAGTAACAACTGATACCAAATATATTACAGACAACTGTATGACAACAAATTGGACAACCAGGATGAAATGGATAAGCTCCTAGAAACATACAATCTCCCAAAATTAATCAGGAAGAATCAGAGAATCTGAATTGCAACTAGTGAAACTGAATGTAATTAAAAAACTCCCAACAAATATAAGTCCCAGAGTGATGGCTTCACACGTGAATTTTACCAAACGTTTACAGAAGGACTAACACCAATCCTTCTTAAACTATTTTTAAGAATTCAAGAGGGGGGAAAAACTCCCAAGGTCATTTTATGAGGCCAGCATTATCCTAATTCCAAAACTAGATAAAGACACTACAGAAAATGAAAATTACAGGCCAATATCCCTGATGAACATAAATGCTAACATCTTCAACAAACTAGTAGCAAACTGGATCCAGCAATACATTAAAAAGATCATACACCATCATCAGGTATGGTTTATTCCAGGAATGCAAGGTTGGTACGATATCCACAAACCAATAAACTTGGTATACCACATAAACAAAATGAAGAATAAAAACCACATGATCATAGCAATGGATGCAGAAAAAGCATTCGATAAAATCCAGCACCCATTTAGGAGAAAAACTCTCAGCAAAGTGAGAATAGAGAAATCATACCACAATGTAATAAAAGCCATACGTGACAAACCCACAGCCAACATCATACTCAATGGCCAAAAAAACTAAAAGCGTTTTCCTTGAGGTTGGGAACAAGACAGGGATGTCTGCTTTCACCACTCTTACTCCACATAGCGCTGGCAGTCCCAGACACAGCAATCAGAGAACAATGAGAAATAAGAGGCATCCAAATTGGAAAGGAGAAAGTAAAACGGTCCATTATTTGCAGATGACAAGATACTGTATACAGAAAAACCTCAGGACCCTTCTAAAATGCTACCAGAGCTAATAAATGAATTTGGAAAAGCAGCAGGAAATCAGTGGCATTTTTATATACCAATAATGAACTATCAGAAAGAGAAGCTTAAAAAAATCTCATTTACTATTGCAACAACAATAAAAAAAAATAAGGTATCTGGGAATCTTTTTGACCAAGAAGGTAAAAAACTTGTACTTGAAAAATATAGGACACTGAAGAAATAAATTGGGGAAGATATAAATAAGTGAAAGCATATATTGTGTTCATGGATTGGAAGAATTAACATCATTAAAATGTCCATACTGCCAAAGTAATCTATAGAGTCAATGCAATTTCTATTAAAATACCAGTGGCCTACCTCACAGGTCTAGAACCAATGTTTCAAAGAGGTATATGGAACCTAAAAAGACCCTGAGTAGCCTCAGCCATCTTGAGAAAGAAGAACAAAGTTGGAGGGATCACAATACCTGATATCACACTATACTACAAGGCCACAGTAATCAAAACCTGCCTCCCATTTTTTAACAGTTATTGAGCCCTATGTAATTTAGTTAGCCTCCTTTATTTTCAACTGTAAATCCAGAACTATCACACTTACTTTACACATTATTTGCACATATTAAATTGTGCTAAATAATGGTAAACATAAGTAGCCTGGCCCCTCCCGCCCATTTTCCCTTGAGGTGAACTAAGGAGGAGATAGAGAGGCAAGGAGCTGGCCCTTGGGGTGTTATGAGCTGAGTTGGAAAGATTCAGGTTCTCTTCAGAGGGTCTAGAACTCCACAGAGAGAGGGGAAGGACCAACCTGAGCTCAGCCACAAGAAGAGAGAGCTTACTGATGTTGGAGGGCCTCCTCTGATTTACTCTCTTGGGTCCTCTGAGACCTGAGATACTAGGTAATTAGTGTAGAAAGGAATATTCTAGAGGGATTTCTACTCCTAATTTATTGTCTCTAGAAAAATTCTTTTGCCCTGGAGAATATGCCTGAGTGAGTTGAGGGAAAGACCCTGAAAGAATAAAATTGTCACAGAATAGGACTGAAATAGAGTCTCTGTGCCTCTGTGTGGAGTGACAGACTGATGTCCATCATAGGGGAACTTCTGTTAAAAATTACATGGTTAATTATGTGCAAAGCAGTACGTATGAAACATAAACTCATTACTTCTGTAGAAATTTGAGTAGCTCTTTGGGTAAACTGAGTTATATTTTCTTGTCCTTGGGAACTTTACGGCATCTTTATGAAATACTATATTTCACAGTACTGTTTTTCTTTAAATTTCCTTTTTCCACACTATAAAACCATTATTTTACTCCATTCTTCTCATGTATCTATCATCATCACTCTTCAGAGAACTTCAGAGAAGAGGAAACTGGCGAGCTTTGTTTTTGAACACCTAACTGACTGCAGGGACTCCCACACTCTAGGGGGCTGGGGATGGTTGGAGAGAGGATTTTCCCGATGTTTTCATACTTGAGTCTCAGCCCATATTTAATCTGCACAGATTTTCTTCTATATTTACCCTATTTTATTGAAAAACAACCCAAATTTAATTCACAGAAAGAGGCATTCTCTACTCCACGTTCAGCACATCTACAACACCTTTCCTGCCTTCTCTTGGTCACATTCAGGCGGTTGGTTGAAGAGACTGCAGAATACCCGCACTTTACATGCGGGAGTCTGGGTTCCTATCAGACTGCCAGTGATGACGAATTCAAGCAAGAAAAGTGAGAAATGTAAATAGCAAGAGTTGCAAAAATGTCTTTGAGGCAGAAAAACAAGCTGTTAATGAAACATATCTTGATAATGAAGTCAGAATCCTTCGAACAAGAGAATAACATTTTTTAACAGTATGTGGGATTTGCCAATTATCTTGTTTTTGTCAATTAGAGTTTACATTCAGTATTATTTTGTATTAGTTTCATGTGTACGGCATAGCAGTTAGATAATCATATACTTTATTTGTGTTCCCCATCCCCACCATGTTTTCAGTACTCACCTTGCATCATGCCAATTAACTTTGAGTAAGAACTTCCTCAGTCAACGTTTAGTTTTTTATACTATTACAAGGTTCTATACTAATGTTGCTTGAAAGTAATATTTTCACATTTCAGAAACAAATATGAGCTCGCTTCTAGAAGTATTAAAGTACAAATTTGTTATCTATTGTAGTTGCATGTGGTACACATGCATCATTTTATTTATATTTTAAAATGATCAGTAGACATACTATTTCCCCTATTTTATCATTATGGGTTTGTTTTCAGGCCCTCTTCTCTGTTTCAATGGTCTGTATGCCTGTTTTTATGCCATTATTATACCACTGTTTTCATTACTATAGCTTTGTAATATATTTGAAATAAGAAGTGTGATGGCCCGGGGTTTGTTATTTTCTAATTAAAGATTGTTTTGATCCCTGACCAGTGTGGCTCATTGGTTGGGTGTCATCTCACAAAGTAAAAGGTCGCTGGGTCGATTCTCAGTCTGAGCACATGCCTGGCTTGCCAGGTTCAGGCCACTGTAGAGGTGCATAAGAGAGGCAGTTGATGGATGTTTCTCTCCCTCTCTTTCTCCCCACTTTTCTCTCTCTCTGAAAATAAATAAATAAAATTTTTAAAGATTGTTTTGATTATTTGGAACTCTTTGTGGTTCTATAGAAATTTTAGGATTAAAAAATTCTATTTAGTTTTTAACAATCAATTCTACTATTTTTGGTAGAGTGTTTAGGGTTTTTTTTTTTTTACATATACAAGATAATGTCACTTGGAAATGGAGATAATTTCGCTTTTACCTTTTTTCATTTGGATGCCTTTTGGTTTTTATTATTATTATTTTGGTCTGATTGATCTGGCTAGGACTTCCAGTACTATGTCGAATGGTAGAGGTCAGAGCGGGCAACCTGGTCCTCTTCCTGATCTTAGAGGAAAAGCTTGCAAGTTTTTACCATTGAGTATGGTGCTAGCTGTGGGTATGTTGTAAAGGCTTTTATTATGTTGAAGTATGTTCCTTCTATTTCAAATTTGTTCAGATATTTTATCATAAAGAGTGTTGACTTTTGTCTAATCTTTCATGAATCAATTAAGATGGTCACATGAATTTTATCTTTCATTCTACTAATGGAGTATATTATATGTATTGATTTGTGTATGTTGAACCATCTTTGCATTTCAGAGATAAATTTCACTTGATCATGGCAAATCATCTTCCTAATGTACTCTCGAGTTTGGTTTGCTCACATTTTGTTGAGAATTTTTACTTCTGATTTAATCAGGACTACTGGTCCATAGGTTTGTCTTATTTCTTTTTTGACTTTAAATTATTTTTTATTTTTAAATTACAGTTGACATACAATATTTTATAAGCTTCAGGTCCACAACCTAGTGATTAGACATTATATAACTTACTAAGTGATCATCCCGAGAAATCCCCATAATTATTACAACATTACTGACTATTCCCTATGTGACATTTACATCCTCCCGACTAGTCTCTAACTACCACTAACTACCAATTTGTACTTCTTAATCCCCTCACCTTTTACACCCATCCCCCCAACCCTGCTCCCTTTGGGCAACCATCAAAATGTTCTGTGTCTGGGAGCGTTTTTCTGTACTGCTTATTTGTTTATTTTTTTTAGAATCAATTGTTGATAGATACGTATTTATTCTTCACATTTTCAATCTTTTTTTCTTCTTTTTAAAGAAGAACATTTAACGTTTCATGTAACACTGGTTTGGTGGTGATGAACTCCTTTAGCTTTTCTTGTCCATGAAGCTCTTTATCTGTCCCTTGATTCAAAATGACAGCTTTGCTAGGCAGAGTAATCTTGGTTGTAAGTCCTTGCTTTCATCAAATTGAACATTGAATGGCGTGAGAGGTGATTTATTTTACTTGGGTTCGACTTGGGTGGCATGCAGGACAGGAGCCCGATGAGCTTGTGCCTGGGTTTTACAGTGAGGGAGGGGAAACCCTGGCCTCAAGGGGAGGGTGGCTTAATGGAGGGCCAAGCATGGTCTACCCTGTGTTCATGAGGCCTGTGAGGGCTGTGGTTTGCTGCCGACTTCCTCCATCCCTTGGTGGGAGACTTAGGGATCCCCTGATCATTTTGAAAGTGTGGGGAGTTTCGAGGAAGCAGGGGAAGCCTGTGGGTTTCCAAAGGATGATGGTGCTCCCTAACCCAGGGAGCTGGGAAAGCTTTCATTCTGACTGTGGACTGTGGATGTTTATTTCCATCTGTTGTATGGCCTAAGGATCAGGTGGAGAAGCAAAAGCTGGAAACCAAATCAGTGTCCTGGGGCAGGTGGGTGGCAGGTGTTTGTAGGTCCCGAGGGAGTTTGGAGCCTTATTCTTGGGAGTCACCCACTCTTCTCACCCTACTTGAGCCCTGAAATGGGCCAGATGCTAGTTGTACTGCTCACTTTAGTCTCAGCCTGCCCTTTGAGTCCTCTGGTGCTCACCTATGGCTCTGGAGGTGGCACACTCAGACATCCTTAGGGGCCTGGGGCCCAGCCTTCAACCCCTGGGCTGCCTCCTCACCTGGAGCAAGTGGACACCTGAGGCCCTGTCCTTCCAAGCCCCACGCTCACTTAGATTTAATAGCCAAGTTTCATGTGACTGAGTGTGGTGGCAGGACCATTCCTCACATTTCACAGTCAGGGCCCTGGGACGTCTGCAGGTCCCTTGAACTCTGCTTCTGTCATCATTTTACACTGGAGGCAGGGAGTGGTTCTGCTTAGATGCCCATTGCACAGAGCGGGCATTCTGCACAGTGGTGGTCCACCTCTGGGGGCCTGGACCTGAGCCCCCTAGCTCAGTGACAAACCCAGGGCCCAACTGTGCCAGGTCCATACCTGGCCTGCACCCAACTCTCCAGGCTGGGCCACTGGGGACAACTGGGCAGGCAGCTGAGGTGTGGCTCACTTGAGAACTCCCTGCCTTAATGCCTCTTGGGTCAGGGTGAGTGGAGCCAGAAAACCAATTTGAAGCAACTGCTTCCTTTTTAGACCTAGTTCCTTTTTTTTAGGCAGACATGGCCTTGGGGCTGAGAGCCACCAGCCAGGCTGCTGAGGGCTGGGAGTAGAAGGCACAGTAAATAGTGGTGGGTGGGCAAAGGGCCTGGACTGTGGTGATAGGAATTAACCTGCCTGGGAGAGGGGGTGGGGTGGGGTGGTAAGGAGGGCAGTGGTCCTGCTTCTGTGGTCTCTCTCCTATCCCTGTGGGACAGGAGCCTCAGAAAGGGCCAGGGGCCCCACGTGGCTGGGGCCTGGCTCCATGCCCCATGCCATGCCTGGCTCCTGGTACATCCCTGGGATGCGTATCTTCATTCCCCTCCCAGGCCCAGCTGCTTCTGCCCTGCCAGGAGCTGTGGGCAGTAGAACTTGGCTTTAATAAAGACTGGAGGTAAAAAACAAACACTGGTTTGCCTTAAACCAGAGGCTTGCCGTGGGCAGTGCAGCTCAGTGGTTTTATGGGGTGCAGGAATTAGAAATGAGTTTCATCTTTCTGAATACTTTGTAGTATTTCTCAAGTTTTCTATAACAAGCATCTGTTAATTAAACTTATTTTCTTAACTGGTTTTGATTATTATACAGGATAATTTGGACGCATTATATTTTGTTAAAATTGTTTTTTTCCTGACAAGCAGAGGCACAAAAGCCTGAGTGAGTTCAATAACTTTTTTTTTTCTATATCAAAACAAAACTGTCTTAAGTGGAGTTTTGTTTTTAAAAAATTGTCTCTGATACCCTGTATATCCTTTCCTGCCATGAGAATGGCAGGAAAAAAAAAGATGGGAGGGGTGGGGGAAAGTATAAACTCTAATACATATTCCATATGTATGACTTAGAATTTATCTTTTAAGGAATAAAAAATCTCCACAAGCCAGTATAGAAGCCCTGCCTGCTTGTACAACATTGGCCAGTTAAATATTAAATTATAGGCAGCACTGTGAAAATTACAGTTGTATGGAGCACAAAAGTAGGACACATTTAGAGTGATTAACTTCTCTCAAAACTGTATTTTAGACCTCTTACACAGAAAGTGCCACCAAGAATTGGTTTTCCCATTACGAAATAAACTGACTTTACACACTTTCATAAGGTCGGAGAACAATCTTGATTTTTATAAAGTAATACATCAAATATTTTACTAACAAGGTCATATTGTTTAAGATAAACTACAGGTTAAGACATTCTTTGATCTCTTGGTGTCATGAATTCTACCAGTCATATTGTGGGCGGCAGGGGTGGTAGAACAAGGTACAGTTTATTTTTAATAATAGCAGGCATGAGAAAGTCGTTTGCCATAATATGACATCTCAGTGGAAGTTATAGTGATAAATATATGCAATTATTTATTTTGGTGGGAGTACCTGAAAAAGGTTTAATTAATTCTCTGAATTTAGTCTAACAACATCAAGAAAAAGGGATACCTGTTTGCTTTCACAATAATTGTCTGATGCCTCTGTATAGCTGTCACTTTGACAGGCAGTCCCTGCCCACACTCTGGGGCATGTGTGTGGCCCCTGTGCTGTGTGAGTTTGGGAAGCAGGTTAGCTTCTGGTGTGCACAGTTAATACAATAATCTTCAGAAAGCAGATCAGTGCAAAGAAGCTAACTTTCCTTAGCTGTGACATAATTATTGGATTTTAGCCTTGATGAGTAAAACAGTGGATTCTCACTTAGCTTGACATTAGCGTATGATGATTAACAGCCAAATCTGATGAGAAATTTCTTAGATTTTTGATTTTAGTTAAATAGGCAGTGGCCCCTTCAATCAGAAGTCAGGCTGATATATTAGCTGACTGCTAAGTGGTGACATTTCCCCCCAAGGAATCCTTCTAGAGAGACTCAGGGCTTTGACACTGAGAGTGCAGACTGGAATGATTTCAGTGATGTGATGAGTTCTAATAGAGGCACAAACTGTGGATGAAACACCTAGCCACAGTTTGTCTTCTCTTAGCTGCTCGTTTATCGTAACACTTCTCAGACCAGGGATGCAACTTGATGTGTGTGATGTCATATCTTTGACTCACAAGTTGTGGCTAAAACTCCAGCGGAATCCTTGGTGAGCAAAATCCAAAACCAGCCGTGCACTACACAATTTCATAGAATGTTCCTGATCGTGGGTGGAGTGAGAAGCATTGAGATGAAACAGCAATGTACTCAACCTAGACATAGTGGTGTGACACAGTATTTTATGCCTTTTCAAAGTGTCTCATTACACTATTTTGGGTAATGTCTCTGAAGTTTGAACTCTATCAGGAAAGATAAAGCTTCATGAGAAATGAATGTGTGAGGATCTGAGCCCCCTTACCCCTCTGCCTCTCTTATAAAATGCCAAGTATACAAAGATATTTTGAAAAAAATCTGTCCACCAACTAGAAAATCAGATGCTTGCTTTGGGGAAGGGTTTTTCAAAACCAAGTTTAGCTGGACTGAAAATAGGTTGTTTTTGTGTCATTGCTATTTTTGGTATGCCATTAGGGAGCGTGTAAAAAGGCCTATAGGATCCTGAGAAAGGATATCTACTGCAGAAGCTCAAATGTGCGCTGATGGGAGAGGTCTGAGGTTTAATGTGCCTCAGTTCAGATTTTCACGTAGTATCTGAAATACGACTGCGTTTTGTGATTGCTTCACTGATTTATCTTCAGTTGTCTTTTTTGAATCCTCACCCAAGAATATGCTTTTTAAAATTGATTTTAGAGAGAGAGGAAGGGTGCCAGGGACAGAGAGACAGAGACAGAGACAGAGACAGGAAGACAGGGAGAGAGAGGGAGAGAGAGAGAGAGGGAGAGAGAGAGAGAGAGAGAGACTGATCATTTGAAACATTTGCCTCCCGTATGCGCCCTGACTGGGGATTGAACCCATTAACATTTTGGCTAGCTTTAGTTTTTTAAAAAAGCCTTTAACTGCCCTGGCCGGGTGGCTCAGCTGGTTGGAGCATCATCCCGAACACCAAAAGGTGGGGGGTTTGTGTCCCGGTTGGTATGCATATGGGAGGCAACCAATATTTCTCTCTCTCTCTCTCTCTCTCTCTCTCTCTCTCATTCCCTCCCCCCTCTCTCCCCCAGCCTGTCTCGAATCAATAAACATATCCTTGGGTGAGGAATAAAAAAAACCTGTCATTATTTACAGATGACATGATGCTGTACATAGGGAAGTCTAAAGATTCCACCAAAACACTACTAGAACTGATCAGTGAATTCAGTGAAATAGCAGGATTCAGGAATCACTTGTGTTTTTATGCAACACTAATAAACTATCAGAGAAGGAAGTTAAGAAAACAATCCCATTTACAATTGCACTGAAAAATAAAATAAGTAGGAATAAATTTAACCAAGTGTGTAATAGACCAGTACTTGGAAAATTACAAGATACTGAAGAAAGAAATTGAGGAAGATACAAATAAGTGGAAGCACATACCATGTTCAAGGAAAGAAATAATTAACACCATTAAAATGTCCACACCCAAAGCAATCTGTAGATTCAACAGGATTCCTATCATGATACCAAGGGCGTATTTCACAGAAGCAGAACAAATACTCCAAAAATTTATACGGAACCACAGAAACCCCCAGTAGCCACAGCAATCTTGACAAAGATGAACAAAGTTGGAGGAATCACACTACCTGATATCAGACCATACTAGTGGGTTGGTCAAAAATTCCATTTAGTTTTTTCTGTAAAATAAAGGGCATATTTTTCATTTTCACCAATATCTTTATTGATATTTTGAGTATGCCGGGTATCTCCTGCTATTTGCTTCTAGTGGGTAGAGGCCAGGGGTGCTGGTAAACACCTTCCAATGCATAAGACAGCCACAGCAAAGACTTACTTGGCCAAAATGTCAATAGTACCAAGAAACTTTGCATCAGTCACAGCATCTTCCTCATACACTGCACAAATCTTTTTTGTGTTTCAGTTCAGTTTTTACTTTTCTTGAAATAGTAAAACATAATATGCTGAAAATGTGGATTTTCTTCCATCTTCAATAATAAAATAGCTGCACAAAAATTGACCAATTTTGATGTCTTTTTTTACATGCATGCTGATATGACAGCTGTCACAATACAACCTAACAAAATTGTTTCAAATGAAGTTAAAGACAACTAAGCACTACTAGAGCCATCATATGGAAAAAAACTAAATGAACTTTTTGGTCAACCATACAAGGACAGAGTAATCAAAACAACATGGTACTGGTATAAAACAGATATGGATCAAGGGAACAGAATAGAGAGCCCAGAAATAAACCCATGTCTTTATGGTCAGTTAATATTTGACAAAGGAGGCAAAAACATACAATGGGCTCCAGATAGTCTCTATTCAATAAATGGTGGTAGGAAATTGGACAGATACTTAAAAAAAAAAAAAAAGAAACTAGGCCACCTTCTCATGCCACACACAAACATAAACTAAAAATGGATTGAGACTTAAATGTTAGACTCAAACCCACAAAAGTCCTGGAAGAAACCACAGGCAGTTAAATCTCGGACATTTCTCACAGCAATATTTTTTTCTGATATATCTCCTCAGGCAAGGGAAACAAAAGAAAACATAAACACAATGCAATACATAAAAGTGAAAGTGTTTTACACTGAAAGAAAAGCATCAACAAAATGAAAAGACAACTCCCTGGATGGGAGAACATATTCACCAATACATCTGATAAGGGGTTAATATGGGGGGAGTTAGAAGAGGCTAAAGGGGGGATAAACGGTGATGGGAGGCGACTTGATTTGGGGTGGTGACCACAGTCTACAGTTGATGTATTATGGAATTGTACATCTGAAGCCTATGTAAATCTATTAACTGATGTCAACCCAATAATTCAATAAAAAGTCACCCAGATTGGAAAGGAGAAGTAAAACTCTACTTACACTTGACAGAATCTTCTTTGCAGAAAGTCATAAGGAATTCTAAAAGAAACAAAAAAAACCCCCTCAGACTATTGGAGCTAATAAATACATTCAAACCACTAATAAATTCAATAAAAAATAACAAAGGAAATAAAAATCATTTACTACTTTATAATAAACAAATTTTGCAGGGTATAAGATTAATAAACAAAAGTCAATTGCATTTCTACATACTAGCAATTAACATTTTGAAGATAAAATTAGGAAAATAATTCCCTTTTATGTTAGCACCAAAGAACGAAATATTTAGGAAGCACTTAACAAAAGTACTGCAAGATCTTGTTCACTGAGAACTACAAAACACCATTGAAAGGAACTGAATTAGGCCTAAATAAATGAAAACCCCATGTTTACCATATTGAAAGATTTACTATTGTTAAAGTGGCAATATTTCCCCAACTGTACCGATTCAATGCAATACCTATCAAAATTCCAGCTATTTTTCAGAAATTAACAAGCTGACCTTAAAATCCAATAAGTGATAGGTATAAATCTTTTTGACCTTAGATTAGGCAACAGTTTCTTCCATAAAACACCAAAAACAAAATCAACGAAAGGACAAAAAATGTATTGGACTTCATCAGAAGTTTTTAAAAGTGTGCTTCAAGGACATCACAAGTAAAGTCAAACAATGTGCAGCATGGGAGAAGAGGTTTGCAAACCAAATATCTGATAAGGGCATAGTTGCCCAGAATCTTTTAAGAGCAGCTCAACAATAAAATGACAAATGATTCCATTTAAAAATGGAAAAGGATTTAAACAGGCTTCCCCCCCCCAAATGATACAGAAATGGGCAATAAGTATGTGAAATAATGCTGAGTACCATTAGTTACCAGATAAATGCAAACTGAGACCACAGGACATGCAACTTCACAGCCCACCAGAAGGGCTCTAAGCAAGAGATAAATGATAACAAGGGAGGGGGAGGATGAGGGGACCCTGAAACTCATGCACTGCTAAGTGGGAAGGTAAAGGTCTCTCCAGCCCAGCCTGTGAGGCTATTTCCTAACTGAGGCTTTGAATTGTGTAGTTATTTTTGTGATCTCTTCCACTAGCCTGAAAGCACGTGAAGACTGGCTTTAGGTCCCTCTCCCTCCCCTGAATGCAAATCAATTAGGACACCTGTCATTCGATGCCATCTACAATCCTTGATGTGCCTGCCTCTCTCCATCACTAGATTACAATCTTTTTTCTTTCACCAAGACATATAAAGGGTTTCTTCTCTTTTTTTAACTACATACTTTTGAATTTTTTTGTTGTTCAAGTAGTTTTCTGCCTTTCTCCCCCTCTCTCCCCTCCACCCCCACCATCCCCACCCCCCTCCCCTGTTTCCAGCCCCCCTAGTTTTGTTCAATGTGTCCTTTATAGTTGTTCCCGTACACCCTTCACCCTTCCCTCCCATTATCCCCTCCCATCTCCCCTCTGGTTACTGTCAGTTTGTTCTTAATCTCACTGTCTCTGGTTATATTTTGCTTGCTTGTTTGTTTTGTTGATTAGGTTCCAATTAAAAGTGAGATCATATGGTATTCCTCCCTCACCATGTGGCTTATTTCACTTAGCATAATGCTCTCCATGCTGTCACAAAGAGTAGGTAGGAGCTCCTTCTTTCTTTGTGCTGCATAGAATTCCATTGTGTAAATGTACCATAGTTTTTTGATCCATGCATTTGCTGATGGGCACCTAGGTTGTTTCCATCACTTGGCTATTGTAAATTGTGCTGCTGTGAACATTGGGGCACACAGGTTCTTCTGGATTGGTGTTTCAGGGTTCTTAGGATATAATCCTAGCAGTGGAATTGCCGGGTCAAAAGGCAGTTCCAGTTTTCATTTTCTGGGGAAATTCCATACTGTTTTCCATAGTGGCTGCACCAGTCTGCAATCCCACCAACAATGCAGTAGGGTTCCCTTTTCTCCACAACCTCTCCAGCACTTGTTGTTTGTTGCTTTGTTTATGATGGCCATTCTGACTGGTGTGAAGTGGTATCTCATTGTGGTTTTAATTTGCATCTCTCTGCTGGCTAGTGATGCTGAGCATCTTTTCATATGTCTCTGGGCCCTTTGTATGTCCCCCTTGGAGAAGTGTCTGTTCAAGTCCTTTGCCCATTTTTTTAAATGGGTTGTTTGTCTTCTTAGAGTGGAGTTGTGTGAGTTCTTTATATATTTTGGAGATTAAACCCTTGTCTGAGGTATCATTGGCAAATATGTTTTCCCATACACTTGGTTCTCTTTTCATTTTCATGCTGTTTTCTTTAGCTACGCAGAAGCTTTTTATTTCGATGAGATCCCATTTGTTTATTCTTTCCTTTATGTCCCTTGCTCTAGGGGACATATCGGTGAAAATATTGCTGCATGGAATATCTGAGATTTTCCTGCCTATGTTCTCCTGAAGGACTTTTATGGTGTTGTGCCTTATATTTAAATCTTTTATCCACCTTGACTTTATTTTTGTGTATGGCATAACTTGTACAGTGGCCTTGTAATACAGTTTGATATCAGGTATTGTGACCCCTCCTACTTTGTTCTTCTTTCTCAAAATTGCTGTAGCTATTCAGGGTCGTTTATGGGTCCATATAAATTTTTGAAGTGTTTGTTCTTCATCTCTGAAATATGCCACTGGTACTTTAATAGGTATTGCTTTGAATCTATAAATTGCTTTGGGTAGTATGGACATTTTGATGATGTTAATTCTTCCAAACCATGAACATGGTACATGCTTCCATTTGTTTGTGTCGTCCTTAATTTCTTTCTTCAGTGTTGTGTAGTTTTCTGAGTACAGGTCTTTTACCTCCTTGGTTAGGTTTATTCCTAGGTACTTTATTTTTCTTGTTGCTATATCAAATGGGATTTTTTTTCCTGATTTCTGTTTCTGATATTTTGTTGTTGGTATACAAAAATGCCTTTGATTTCTGAATATTGACTTTGTATCCCGCTGTTTTGCCAGATTACAATCTTCTTAAATCAGGACTGACTAAAGCACCCCCAGTGCGCCCACGCTGGGCTGGCAGAAGGAACTCTCAGCTGGATGGTTGTGTGGCCCCTCCTGGAGAAACAGGAGCATTGAGGATGGCGCTCCCGCAGGCCGAGAGGACAAAAGGCAAGCCCCAAGCCCGAGAATCCTGAGGCCCACCAGGCAGATGATGAGGCTGAGTCCAAGAGGGGGTTGACCAGGTGTGGAGGCACCCATGCTCCTGGAGCAAGAAGGACCTGACCCAGAGGGCAGAAGGTGAGGGCCAAGGCGCCTCCTCACACCCACTTGACTTCCACCTAATTTCATTTCAAGTCTCAGTTCCATCCTGATGGCTTCCCAGTCCTGGGCTTCGAGGAGCGACTACAGGCAGGCAGACGCCCCCTGCTCAGACCTCTGGGGGCCTGGCTCTCCCTGGTGGAGGACGGGCACAGGCCTGCCACCCTTTCTGAGATGGCGGTGGGCAGCGAGCGCTTGGGCGTGCTGTGGTGCGGGGGTGGGAGATGCGGTGAGCAGGCCCCAGTGCGGGGAGTGTTGCTGGTGGAGGAGGAGACCCCTGGCTCTGCTCTGACTTTGCGGATGTCCAGGTGCTGCGTGAAGCTCCTTGAGGATGACCTTAGCCAGCGCGCGCATCTCACAGCGCAGGGGCCGCCACACAGCGAGCAGCTGAGTGCCTGAGCCAGCTGCTGCAGCGCTTCTGGAGGAGCTAGCACCTGCGCTGGCACGAGAAGACACACTGCTTGCCTGCGACCCAGCAACCTCCGACCCACGCTCAAGACCAAGATCCCGCCACAGGGCCGCCCAGCACAAGGCCGACAGCAAGCTGGGGTTGGGGAGCGCAGTAGCACCCTGCGGGGATGGGAGGGTGGGGGGGGGGGGCGGTGGTTGGCCTGCGGAATGAGCTCCAGCTTGGAGCCTCTTGGGGCTAATGGTCCTGGTCCTGGTGTGGCGCTGGCCTCAGGCATCCCACCTGCCCGGTGGAGCCGCGTAGCTCAGCTGGTGATATCGCATGAGGGGAGGAGAGCCTCTGGGAGAAAGCAAGGGCCACCGGGACAGGCTGCCACATCTCTGGTGGGTGACGTGAAGCCGAGAGGTAGCAATGGCATGAGACGTGATTTATTTTATTTGGTTCCGACTTGCTTGGCAGGCAGGCAGGACAGGTGCCCGATGAGCCTGTGACCGGGTTTTACAGTGAGGGAGGGGAAGCCTTGGCCTCAAGGGGAGGGTGGCACAGTGGCAGGTGTTCATAGGTCCCCAGGGCGTTTGAAGCCTTATTCTTGGGAGTCACCCACTCTTCTCCCCCTACTTGAGCCCTGAGATGGGCCAGGTGCTAGTTACACTGCTCACTTTAGTCTCAGCCTGCCCTTGAGTCCTCTGGGGCTCACCTCTGGCTCTGGAGGTGGCATGCTCAGAGATCCTGGGGAGCCCAGGGCCCAGCCTTCAACCCCTGGGCTGCCTCTTCTTCTGGAGCAGGTGGACACCTGAGGCCCTGCCCTTCTCAGCCCCACGCTGACGTAGATTTAATATCCAAGTGTCATGTAACTGAGGGTGGTGGCAGGACCATTTCTCACATTTCACAGTCAGGGCCCTGGGACGTCTGCAGGTCCCTTGAGCTCTGCTTCCGTCATCATGTTACTCTGGAGGCAGGGAGTGGTTCCGCTTAGATGCCCATTGCACAGAGCGGACAGTCTGCACAGTGGTGGTCCACCTCTGGGGGCTCAGTGACAAACCCAGGGCCCAACTTTGCCAGGCCCACACCTGGCCTGCACCCCCACTCTCCAGGCACAGCCCCTGTGAGAACCCCCTGCTTTAATGCCTCTTTGGCCAGTGTGAGTGGGGCCAGAAAACCGATTTTGAAGCCAATGGTTTTATTCTCTTTCTGAATTCCTATGTTACCTTGGTTATTCATTGTTCTTGATGGGGCATTGTTTCTCTGCCCAGGTGTTGGTGGGAATGAAATCTGTTTTTAAAAATTATTTGATGCTTCACTGTCTAGCATGTCGATAACTAGAGGTCTCTCTCTTGTTTTCTAGTAGGTGGTACTGAAGTACAAGGTGTTTTTTGTTTTTCCTGCATTGTTGAGGCTTCTGGGGACTCTGGGATGGTGTCACCTGGGCAGTGGGAAACACTCACATTCCCTGAGGAGGTGGGCTTGTCCTTTACAACCCCTCCGTCTCAGTCTCGGGAGCCCTTCCTCTGGACTGGAAGTGCTGGGCTGTGGGTCTCCTGGGCAGTGTGTTCCCAGCACTGCTTCCTGTAGCCAGAAGCCACTGGCACAGCTGTTCTGAGTTGCCCCAGCTGCGTCTGCCAGGCTGCACCCGCTGGGACTGGAGGGGAGGGTGGGGCGAAGATGGTTCACACACCTGAGGTTCTGCTCTGCCTCATGGGTTTAGCCCTCAGGCATACAGTCCACTTAGTCTGGAAAGTTTTTTTTTCAGCCCATTTGTGATCTTCTGAGTGAGGATTTTACTGCCCTGTGAGTCACAGGGGGCAAGGTAGGCAGTTCCCGAGTCTGTGGAGTCCTTGGTCCCGTGCCGGCAGGCTGTGGAGCACTGTGACTTTTTGCTCCCCTTCTCTGCCCTGACCCTGGGCCTGGCCTCAGACTGTGCAGCCATCAGACCCATGTGGTGTCTCTGCTCCTCTGACTGGCCCAGTGGTGGTTGCACCCCAACCCTTACCTGCTATTGCGTCCACTGGGGCCTTGGGGAGTAGACTGTGGGTGGCCTCTTTGTTCCCTCTCCTCCCCATCCTGTCTCTGCTGTTTACTGTGATATGCGCACCTTCTGCTCTCTCTGTGCTATGTCTCAGTGCCCGATGTCTCAGACCTGTTTGCGTGTTCAGCAGGGAATCCTTTGTTGAATTATAACTGTCCAAGCTGTTGTAATTAATTCTCACAAGATACAGCTGGGTACCATTACACTCATTTTACAGGTGAGATGCCAAGACCCTGTGACACCGTGGAAGTGCTGAGAGATGAGGGCAGTGTCGTGGAATGGATGTAGGAGGAACTGAGATGGAATGGCCTGCTTGGAGAGCAGTGAGTGATGGGCCGGAGACTGGCTGGAGACACAGCTCTGGGCCTGCAGGGGTGTTGCAGGGAGAGGGGATGACAGGTGGGGAAAGCGGGGTTCAAGGCAGAGAGGACATACAGAGCAAGAACACTCTCCTGCACGGCAGGAGGCAGAGAGTCGGGCAGGCGGCCTTGGATGTCCTGGCGTGTCTGCTGCCCTTCAACACCTACGCTCCCCCAACTTTAAAACGGGTGTGTTGGTGTCTGCAGAAGAGCTTGGTGACATTTTGATTGGGTTTGCCGTGGGTCCTCATAAAATTTTAAAGCAATTGACTACTTAACGTTTCACCTTTTGATCACAAACAAGGACTGTATCTCAATTGAGTTATTTTTAACATTGCTTTCAGGAGTTCTTCATATATTTTTGTCCCCAGAGATCTCTAAATATTTTGTTTGGGAGCAGTAGTTAGGGGGACTGGAGAAGAAGGTGCAAGGGAATCCAGTCAATAATAGTGTCATAAGCGGGCAGAAGTAGGTTTACCATTGTTTATATGGAAAATAATACAATAATTTATAAATAGCAATACAAGAATGAACTCTGTGTTTCATGTACTTACAACTGTAAACCTACTTTTGCCCACCCCTGTAATATTGTATATCAAGTGTACTTAAACAATTAATTAGTTTTCAAGTTTTTAAAAATTGAGAATAAAATCAGGCACAGTAAGGAAACCAGGTTATAGCTTTGTGCGCCGCATGCCATGGCTATCAGGGGCACATGGCCCATCATTTCTAAGTCCAGTGGAGGCCTGTGTAGCTGTCTGTAGAAGTTAGTGCAGGGTGCACAGGAGGACAAGAGCTCCCTCTCTGCAGAACAAGGAGAGTCCTCCAGGGCTTCAGAACACCTGCAGCCTCCTGCTCCTGAGCTAAAAGGAACCAGCCCCCATCCCTGACTGATGGGAGGGGCTTTGCTGTGGCTTCTCCCACATGTTCTTTGGAATAGTGTGTATAGAACTTTTTATTTTTTTAAAGATTTTATTGATTTACATTTAGAGAGGGGAAGGGAGGGAGGAAGAGAGGGAGAGAGACATTAAGTGTGTGGTAGCCTCTCGAGCGCTGCCTACTGGGATCCTGGCCCACAACCAAGGCATGTGCACTGACTGGGAACCAAACCGGTGACCCTTTGGTTCGCAGGCCAGCACTCAATCCACTGAGCCACACCAGCCAGGACTAGAACCTTTTATTTTTTTTGGAAAGTTCCCTCCTGCATTACTCTTCACAATCTACTATAATGTATTGATTTTCTGATTGGATGGTATTATGGTAAAATGAGTCTCTTAAGATTCTATATATTTCAGCATTAGGAGTCAGTATTTGTACACACCATGCCATAATTCCAGGTACCTTCATCACCATGAAATTGATCCCCTTCAACCCTTTTGCCCTTCCTCCAACCCCCTTGTTACAGGACTATTTAGCAAGAATAAATGTGCAAAACGATCCATTTAGGGTTTTAAGCGTTGAATTCATACCACGCTCTACAATTTATGGATTCAAAATTGTACATGGGAGAAATCACAATATACTTTCAGGCAGAGAGACACACGTATACAATGGAGAAGTTAAGGTAGAAAAGATTGGAACCCGCTCCTCTCTGGTGGAGTCATGTTCTAGACCAAGGCAAAGAAAAAAGATACCACCCAGTTCATTCTTTGTCTCTTGTGTATAGTTACTTGTTCTACAACTTAGAAAGAAATTATAAAATATTATAAATGGAGAAATATACTAAATATCCCAACCTCATTTTAATTGCAAACTTTTATTTATACCCCAAAGAGAATGTATTATTTTTTAACATCCTGGTGTTAAGAAGGCTACGTCCATTATATTTGAATCGCTCTTCTTAGTCTGATCTGTTTCAGATCCATGGATTACCATGTTTGACATTTTCTCAGGAACCAGTGGTGAATACACCATTTTAAATTGCCCTGTAGTTTTCCATGTATAATGTATACCCATGTTTTGGCCCACAATTTCAGGGAGAAAATCTTTCATTTAAATTAATTTTTAATTAACTAATTAATTTGTATTTAGATACTTGTCTTTTGTATTATAAGGGAATTTTAGCATTTATTTTTAACATATTATGGTATGAGAAACTTTATGTAAGAAACAATTACAAAACACAAGAACAGATACAAGGTATTTCAGGCACTACCCATGTATAACGTGCACCCTTATTTTTCCGTAAAAATTTGGGCAAAAAGTGTGCATTATACATGGCAAAATGCAGTACTGTCATCTTACTAAAATGTTTCTTGATGGACCTCCCTGTGAATCAATTAAAAAAATCAAATCCATGGAACTTTCTAATTTGTCATGTGATTGTAATAAGCAGAGTTTGTGAGTCAAGTTACAAGCCAAAAACATCATGATGTATTTTTAATTAAATTTGTGGGGTTACATTGATCAATATAGTTCTGTGAGTATCAGGTGTCCAACTTTACAATACGTCTGTGTACTTTACTGTGTGCTCAGCACCCAAACCCTAGTTTCCATCTGTCACCATGTCTTGGATGCTCTTTGATCTCTTTCTCCCCTCCCAAACCTCTGTTGTTTTGTGACAGTCGCCATTGTCTTGTTTGTATCTGTGTCTGTTCCTTTTGGTCCTTTCCTTTGTTGGTGGTGGTTTCCTCCCCACCTGTGAGTGAAGTCACTCATAGGATTCCTGCCCTTTCCAGTCTGACATGTGTCACTTACCATGTCTGGGAAGGGGAATAGATGCAAAGGGCCAGTTTTAAAGATCCTTTGGACTGGGTTTACCGCTAATAAGAGCATAACTTGGAGCTTCTGGCTCAAAGCCGCCTTGACCTTCTCAGTGTAGTTTGGTGGCCCCCATTGCCAGCCTGGGGTCTGTGACTGCACTGTTTCCTGGGCGGCAGGTGGGGGCTTTAAATGCTAGGACATACCAAGGGTGCAAGAGCAGGCAGATCTTTCCTTGTGAAAGCAGTCCATGAGATACAGCTCAGGGTAGGCTCCTGGTCAGAGAGTAGGCATTGAAGACCAGATAGCAAAGGATAGAGATGTTTTTGGAGAACGAGCAAACCTGGTACAGCCAGTGGGGCTACTACCTCACCTCCACAAGCCCCTCCCTGTCATTGCTAGTGGTTTTCATCCCCTTTACTTTTGGAACCTAGAGAATTCCCAGCCCCATTTTCTTTTAGCACATCTGTGTTTCAATTATGTTGTTCTCCGCATTCTTATAGTTTATTGCCAGAAAGGAAAGAGCTATTTCTTCAGTTGTCCCCAGAAAAGGGATCACTAAATTATGTTTTCACCATTTCCTCACCCCCAGTAATAGTGAATTGTATCACTTTTTAGCTGTCAGACATACCCACCCACATAGCCAGGGATGGACAGACACATGTACCCACCCCACAGAATGAGTAATGGACAGACTTTGCATTCTGAATGATCAGAACCCTTGATAGTCCAGACCCTGGGTCTTTTTTTTTATTTAATCTTTTTGTATTTTTTCCCATTACTATTTAGTCCCATTATATCCTTCTCGCCCCAGCAATCAACACACTGTTGTCCATGCCCATGAGTCCTTTTTCCTTTTTTTTAAAGATTTTATTAAAAAAAAGATTTTATTTTATTTATTTTTAGGGAGAGGGGAAGGGAGAGAGGAAGAGAGGGAGAGAAACATCAGTGTATGGTTGCCTCTCATGTGGCCCTCACTGGGGACCTGGCCCACAACCCAGGCATGTGCCCTGACTGGGAATCAAACCAGTGACCCTTTGGTTCTCAGCCTGTGCTCAATCCACTGATCTATACCAGCCAGCGCCCTTTTTCCTTTTTGTTCAATCCTCCACCCCCTAGCTGTTACCCTGCTCCTCCGTCTATGAGTCTGTCCATATTTACCTTGTTCATTCTGTTTGTTCATCAGATTCCACATATGAATGCAATCATATGGTATTTGTCTTTCTCTGACTGGCTTATTTCATTTAGCATAAAGTTCTCCAAGTCCATCCACACTGTCACAAAGGGTAATATTTTCTTCCTTTTATGGCTGAGTAATATTCCATTGTGTAAATGTCTCATATTTATTTTATCCATTCATCTGTTGATGGACAATTGAACTGCTTCCATATCTTGGCGATTGCATATAACACTGCAAAGAACATAGGGGTGCTTATGTTCTTGAGAATTAGTATTTGGGGTTCTGGATATATTCTCAGAAGTGGGATCGCTGGGTCAAAAGGCAGATCCACTTTTAATTTCTGAGGTAACTCCACTGCTTTCCGCAGTGGCTGCACCAATCTGCCTTTGCAGTAATGGTGGATGAGGGATCCCCTTTCTCCACATCCTCCCCCACACTTGTTGTTTATTGATTTATTGATGATAGGAATTCTGATGATTGTGATGTTATATCTCATTGTGGTTTTAATTTGCATTTCTCTGATGATTAGTGATGTTGAACCTATGTTCATATGTCTGTTGGCCATCTTTATGTCTTCTTTGGAGAAGTGTCTGTTCGGGTCCCTTGCCCATTTTTTAATTGAGTTGTTTGTTTTATTGGTGTTGAGTTTTGTAAGCACTTCATAAATATTTGATATTAACCCCTTATCAGATGTATTGACATATATATTCTCCCATTCTATAGATTGCCTTTTTATTTTGTCGATGATTTCCTTTGCTATGTAAAAACTTTTTAGTTTCATGTAGTCCCATTTGAAACTATCTTTAGTCCGTTGTATGTTCTCACTTCCTCTGTTGATTATTAATTGATTATAAAGGCATGGATTTATTTCTGGGCTCACTATTCTGTTCCATTCATCTATGTGTCTGTTTTTATGCTAGTACCATGCTGTTTTGGTTACTGTAGCCTTATAGTATAGTTTTATAGGTAGTGTGATTCCTCCAACTTTGTTCTTCTCTCTCAGGATTCTCTTATTGTGTGGGGCCTTTTGTGGTTCCATATCAGCTTTTGAAATATTTGTTCTAGTTCTGTGAAATATGTCTTTGTAATCTCGATAGGAATTGCACTGAATCTGTAGATTGCTGTGGGTGGTATGAAGATTTTAATGATGTTTATTACTCTTATCCATGAACACGATATGTGCTCCCACTTACTTGTATCATCTTCAATTTCTTTCTTCAGTGTCTTATAATTTTCCAAGTACAGGTCTTTTACATCCTTGGTTAGGTTTATTCTTAGGTATTTTCTTCTTTTTGAAGCAGTTGTGAATGGGTTAGTTTCCTTAATTTCCCTTTCTGTTAGTTCCTTCTTGGTGTATAAAAATACCACTGATTTCTGGATATTAATTTTGGATCCTGCTACTTCACTAAATTCATTTATCAGTTCTAGTAGTTTCTTGGTGGAATCTTTGGTGTTCTCTATGTACAGTATCATGTCATCTGCAAATAAAGACAGTTTTACTTCTTTCTTTCCAATTTTATTTCTTCTTCCTGTCTGATTGCTGTGGCTAGAACTTCCAGTACTATGTTGAACAAGCGATGTGAAAGCAGACATCCCTGTCTACTTCCTGATCTTAAGGTTTGCTTGTTGATTGTGATGCTGGCTGTGGGTTTGTCATATACCGCCTCTATTATGTTTAGATATGTTCCCTCTGTTCCCACTTTTCTGAGAGTTTTTATCATAAATGGGTGCTGGATTTTATCAAATGCTTTTTCTGCTTCTATTGATATGATCGTGTAGTTTGTATCCTTCATTTTGTTTATTTGGTGAATCACATTTATTGATTTGTGAATGTTGTACCAACTTTGCGTCCCCAGAGTAAGTCCCACTTGATCGTGGTGTATGATCTTTTTGATGCATTGCTGTATTTGGTTTGCTAATGTTTTGTTAAGGATCTTATCATCTATGTTCATCAGGTATATTAGCTTATAAATTTGTTTTTTGTAGCATCTTTATCTGATTTTGGAATTAGGATAATGCTGGCCTTGTAAACTGAGTTTGGGAGCCTTCCTGCCTCTTGAATTTTATGAAATAGTTTGAGAAGGAGAGGTGTTAGTTCTCCTCAGGATGTTTGGTAAAATTCACCTGTGAAGCCACCTGGTCCAGGGCTGTTGTTTGTTAGGAGTTTTTTGATTACTGCTTCAGTTGCACTAGTTGTAATCTGTCCATTCAGATTCTCTGATTCTGCCTGATTAGTTTGGGAGGATTGTTACATTTCTGGGAATTTATCCATTTTGTACAGGTTGTCCGTTTTGTTATCATATAGTTGTTCATAATATTTTCTTACAGTCCTATGTATTTCTTTGGTGTCAGTTGTTATTTCTCTTCTTTCATTTGTGATTTTATTTATTTGGGATTTTTCTCTTTTTTTTCTTGATGAGTCTGGTTAAAGGTTA
>JAPYXV010000959.1:0-14585 GCA_028533065.1 Trachops cirrhosus | reverse complement strand
CCTCCCAGGACACTACCTGGTGGCAGTCTACCTTATTTTTCTTGCTGACCCCAATCCTTGGCCCACTTCTAATATTATTCTTGGTTCTGACCTTAGGACCATGTCTGCTCCGAACCCTGGTACAACAGCTAGAAGCTACAGTAGTTCAGAAAGCCGCAACAAAGATACTTTCCCTTCAGCAATATCAATATCAAGAATTGCAGATGAGTGATGCTGAGACAAGCGAAAATGCTGCCAAAGCATCAAAGGGGGGAATGAAGCAGGCTAAAGATAAAAAAAAAAAGTGTCAAGTTGACATGGGTCTTGTGGCGCTTCAGTAGGAGCAGAGTCTTAGATAAGAAAATAACCAGCTGTCTGTGGTTTGTTGCTTTCTGAAACAGTTTTTTTATAGTCCTTGAAAACTTAGACTAATTAGTCGCTGTCTCTGTAACTAAATTTATTAGTCCCTGACCCTGAAATAAGATTTACTATCTTCTGCTCTGTAACTTGCTTTTCGCCTTTAAAAGTCTAAATAAATCCACAGCTCGTCGCTCAGAATTTGGGAGTTTTTGCTTAATCCCTCGGAGCCCGCGCGTAATAAAGTTTGTGCTCCTCCATTCCAGCTGCGTGTGAGTGATTTTTTCCACAACAGGTCAATATATGTGTATTTGAAATAAAGGAAGGAGATAATCTGGCTACATTAGAATCAGTAAAGGGGAAAGTGAGAACAGAGAAGTAGGGGTGCAATGTACTGATTGTAAAGGTCTTTGGCTTTTACTCTGAGAGAAATGGAAAGTACATATATGAATGCAAGTTGGGAAGTCTTTAAACATTAGAGATGTATATTTTCAACACAGCATTCCTACCTCCTTATCCCATATTTCCCAGAGATTGCTGCCATTTTGGGTCATGTCTTTCCAGGGTTTCTTCTGTGGGATTATATACATAGATGGGTATATATAAAAACACATAGTTTGTTGTGTGACAGGGTGTGTGAGTGTCTGTCTCTGTGCATGTCTTTTAACTTTTATGTGCTCTGTTTTAATCAGAAATTTGCTTTTCACAGTGAATATGTGTTGAAGATGTTTCTTTTTCAAGACAGTACATATGTTTCTATTTCATTCTTTTTAAATATTTCATAATATTCCATTATATACACATGCTACATTTTATTTAACCTTATAGTAAATATTTAGGTTCTAATTTATTTTCTCCCTTCTTTCCTTCCTTCCTTCCAACCTCCTTTTCTTCCTCTTCCTTTTTCCCCTATGTTGAATTACTGTTGTCTTAATATTATATTTAACAGCATAAAATTATGTTACATGAAACATAAAACACGAGAGGAAATTTGAAAATTGAAGCATATGTTATGTTCTGTTAGAAAAGCAATATATCTTTTCTAAATTGGAATCACTTAGATTTGCCTCGTTAGAAAAGAGGCTTAGTTTACTTCTTAAGAAAGGACTTACCTAATGTTTATTGTTCTGGAATAAATGGAAATCATGAGAGCTTGAGCATAGTTACTCTGAGCTTTGCTAAGAGTTTACTTGGTCACCTTAGCCAAGTCAGTCATAGGTCTACAACAATAGGAAATAAGGAGCCTGTATCCCCAATCTGCTTCTTCTATGCTGGCCTCTCTCTTCTCCTACTACCTATAGCCTGAACCAATATGGAATCCAGCCAGTACCGTCGTTAGGTCATGTGTGTTAGTCTGGTCAGCCTAACCTTGATGTCAGCCCCTGGAGGATAGGATCCATGTCTTACCTTCCTTTTTTTCCCCAGCAGACCCAAGCTGCTCCTTAGAATCATGGTTATTTATTTTAAATATATGTTCAATTATCCTTAAACTTTTACTTGCCACGTTAGCTTTACTTGGTCTAGAATAAACCTTGAAATAAAAGTTCTGCCATCTCTCTGTATATATCTGTACTTCTTTGTAGTGTGCCATTGATTAGGAAGTTCTTAATGTTGTGCTGGTCTGGGTCCACCCCCCACCCAGGTCTTGCTGATAGAGACAATTGCACTAGTGGCAGAATGCACACACGCTTTGGTCAGTTAAACAGCAGAGAGACACAGGTGCCTCCGTTTTGCCCATGCTTACATCACAAAATGGTCAGCTGTGCAGTCACTAGAAAAATTATCACAAAGGATCACAGCAGTATCACGTAAATAATTTCATCCTTATTCATGTTTCTAGTAAAGAGTGAGATGAGACACGAGTCCCTGCTGGAACCCGGGGGTGTCAGTTCGTGCTAGTTCCTCTCTTCCCTTCAAAAGGAAATAATTAACCTTATGAATTTAAGCTGTTTAAAAGGTAGAACACATTTGAAAGTTCATATACAAGGTGGGGCAAAAGGAGGTTAACAGTTGTTCATATGGAAAATAATACAATAATTAGTAAACAGTACAAGAATAAACTCTGTGTCTCATGTACTCACAGCTGCAAACTGACTTTTGCCACCCCCTGTATATTCATAGACATGGCAGTAGTTATTGCAACGTTTGTGCTAGATCTTGTTTCTAGTTGGAATGAGGGATAATTTCACACACATTTCAAAGATTTGTTGTGCTCTGCGATTAAAATGCAAATTTATTTAAGAGAGTCATCTATGCTGTTTTTGGGATTTAAGTACAACATTTTCTCTCTTGGGGTACTCAAAGTGAAACTACTACCACAGGAAAGAAGGGATTCCCCCAAATTAAAAAGTGATCCTCACATTAAAAAAAACCCTGGAGGACTTATTTCTTAACAATTACAGAGTTTTTGTTTGGAGTGATGAAATGTTTTGGAAATAGAGTGATGATGGTTACATTATATTGTGAATGTGAGTACTGCCACCGAATCAAACACTTAAAGTGGTTAAAATGGCAAATTTGATGTTATAGTTTACTACTTATAAAAATAATAAAAAAAATAGTAAAAAATAATATAAACAGATGGAATTTCTTAGCAATTCAAGATTTTTTTAACTTTCATTTCATTTCAATAAATACTTATTGGATGCCTCATTATGCACAATAGAGGGATGATTCAAGACAGTGACTTACATATAAAGACAACTTAGAGAATGGCCAGTTCAATCATCAGTATTTCACGTGTCTCATATTACCATGTCAACTTTGTAAGGAAGGAACTACTATTATCACCATTTTATATTTATTTTATAGTTGAGAAGGTTTGGATTTTAAAAATAAACTTGTTAAGGCTGGTCAAGAGTGGGACGAGAAACTTTTTCTTTGTAAATGCCACTATTTCACTTGACATCATCATGCTTTCAGAATATGAAATGCCTATTCAATGCAGTCACAGCTTCCTGGTTTAGAAGAGAACATGGAGACTTCTAGTCAAGATGGAGGCGTGAGTAGACATGCTTTGCTTCCTGGCATAACCACAAGAAGAACTACAACTAACCACAAAACAAAAACACCCAGAACTGCCAGAAAATCTAACTGTATAGAAGTCCAACAACCAAGGATTTAAAGAAGTCATATTCATCCAGGTGGGTAGGAGGGGTGGAGATGTGGAAATGGGTGGAGAGGCAGTGTGGCTCAGAGAGGTAACAAGAGGTGACAGTGGCAGGGGTGAAACAGGTGGTCCCACACTCATGTGTGGTAGATAAAAATGGGAGGGGCTCCCAGGGAGCGAGAGATCCCAGTTCCAGACCGCACAGCCCAGGGTTCTAGCACAAGGAGATAAAGCTCTACAACTTCTGGCTATAAAAACCAGTGGGGGTTGGGGTGGTGGAAGAAACTGCTCGTTTCTCAGGAGCGTCTGTTTGAAGGGACCGTGTGAACTTAGAATGTACGCAAACCCACCCACTCTGGGATTCACTACCAGGGAAACAACTGGAAGGGCAACAATCACATACGGGAAGTGGGTGAAGTGAATGGAAACAGGATGAGTGCCAGGCAAACCTCCAACAGCCAGGCAGTGTCACTGTCCCCTCTCTGACCCTTCCCCCCACACAGAGCCACAGAGCCATAAAGCCTTGAAGCGGGTTGCCCCACTGTGGCAAATACCTAAGGCTCTGCCCCGTACAATTTAACAGATGTGCTAAGATAGGGAGTCAAAGCAGCTCTACCTAATACACAGAAACAAATACAGAGAGGCTGCCAAAACAAGGAGACAAAGAAATATGGCCCAAACGAAAGACAGAAAAAAAAACCAGAAAAAGAACTAAAGGAAAGAGATAGCCTATTAGATGCAGAGTTCAAAACACTGGTGATCAGGATGCTCAGAGAACTCACTGAGTACGAAAAAAACATAAGGGAAGGAGGGAAGGCTACAATAAGTGAAATAAAGAAAAATGTACAGGGAGCCAACAGTGAAGGGAAAGAAGCCGGGATTCAAATCAATGACTTGGAACAAAAGGAAGAAATAAACATTCAACCGGAACAGAAAGAATAAATAAGAACTTAAGAAAAAAAATGAAGAATGTATAAGAAGACTCTGGGGCATCTCCAAAAGTGCCAACATCTGAATCATAGGGGTGCCAGAAGGAGAAGAGAAAGAGCAAGAAACTGAAAACTTATTTGAAAAAATAATGAAAGAAAACTTCCCTAATTTGGCAAAGGAAATAGACATAAAAGTCCAGGAAGCGCAGAGATTCCTAAACAAGTTGGACCCAAAGAGGGTAACACCAAGACATATCATAATTAAAATGCCAAAGGTTAAAGATAAAGAGAGAATCTTAAAAGCAGCAAGAGAAAAGCAGAGAGTTACCTACAAAGGAGTTCCCATAAGACTATCAGCTGATTTCTCAAAGGAAACTTTGCAGGGAAGAAGAGGCTGGCAAGAAGTATTCAAAGTAATGAAAAGCAAGGACCTACATCCAAGCTTACTCTATCCAGCAAAGCTATCATTCAGAATAGAAGGGCAGATAAAGTGCTTCCCAGAGAAGGTAAAACTAAAAGAATTCATCATCACCAAGCCATTATTACATGAAATGTTGAAGGGACTTATTTAAGAAAATAAAAGATCAAAACTATGAATATTAAAATGGCAACAAACTCATAACTATCAACAACTGAACCTAAAATAAAATAAAACAAAACAAAAACAAAAACAAACTAAGCAAACAACCAGAGCAGGAATAGATTCATAGATATCGAAATCAACTGGAGGGTTATCAGCTGGGAGGGGTAAGAGGGATAATAGGAGAGAAGGTGCTGGGATTAAGAAGCATAATTGGTAGGAACAAAACGGGCAGAGGGAGGTTAGGAATAGTAAAGGAAATGGAGAAGCCAAAGAATTTATATGACCCATGGACATGAACTAAGGTTGGCAGGGGTTGTTGGAGGGAGGAGGGTTCCAGGGTGGAGGGGGCAAAGGGGGAAAAATGGGACAACTGTAACAGAATAGTCAATAAAATATACTTAAAAAAAGAAGAGGAGAACATTGAAAAGAATAGCTAAATATAGCTTCTCTCTCATCTCCAAATCTGTCCGGACCTTTGCACTGAAACTTAACGCTGTCTTTGTTTTGGTTTCTTTCACTTCCTTTCCAAATCTGTGTTATCTTCCTGCCTATAATTTTTTGCCAGAAGGCAGGTCCTATGAAAGGAGACCCCCAGTTACGTCAGAGCTAGCCAAAGACAGGAAGTTTATACAGAGCAAAACTACTTGCTAGAATTGTTTTTGATCTTTCTCAAAGTTGTTGTTAGCTTTAGAGACGCTGTCATCAAGATTCTATTGCACAAAGAGGAAGGTGTAAAAATACCTCTCTGACAGGTGAATTTCGTTCTGTTTCCCATCTCCTTGCCAGGAATGCTGGAAAATCATCTGGGGCAGACCGGTCATCAGTTTGAATCCCAGTGGTTGAGAATGATGTGGGAATAATCAGCTAATGGAGAAAAAAGGGACTCCAGGAGATCTGAAAACTGTCCTTTTGACCCTGGACATTTCCTCAAGGCTAGTTTATTTTTGGAAAGCCTCAGTTCTTCTGGTGTTGCAGGACCTACCCTGGGCTGATAAGTTTCCTTTCTGATTCCATTTCCTCCTGAGAGCTGACAGAGGGCACTTCCTGGACCTTAAGGGACATGGATCTTGGTTGAAGTTTCTATAGGCAGACTGGCAAGTGCAGCACCACTGCCTTGTCTGGATGGGTTTGGGCTGCTTTTCTACCAGCGTCACACACTGTAACTGAGGTGAGTTGTTTGCCTGTTTTTGTTTTTTCAAATGTTCATACTTAGCACAGAATCTTGATTCTTTTTTGGTATGTGCTTTAACAAATGTGTCCCTTAAATCAGTACTTCTCATTCTTGTTAAAAAGCAGGATCTGCAGAAGTCAGTGGGCCTGGGGTGGGCCTGAGATTCTGCATTTCTGACAAGGTCCCAGGTGACTTCAGGGTTGCTGGTCTGTGAGCGAGGCCGTGAGCAAACAAGGGCTTCAACCCCCGACGTGTTTTGCTTCTGGGGATGAAGTGGGTTAGAGGAGGGCCATCAGAATGAAGGAATGGGGCCAAGCACATGCTTTATGTAGGGTGCCTGAGGGAAAAAAATCATACAGCATCCTGCCCTGGTTGTATCTCTTTTGATGGGATATCTCTTAAGTGTGGGAATTTCTGTTAAACAGTTCCTGGGTGTGGTAAACCAAGTCACCACAAGGAGAGAAGATGTATGGCAGCTCTTTAGGTGCCATGGGCCACTTTGAGCAGAGCCCAAAGTCTTTCTGTGATTTTTATAATCGGGGGATTAGGTGTCCATAGCATGTCTCACACTGGTGTCATCAGTGATCACACTGGACATTTCAGCTTCAGTTAAAAATTATGTATTCTGAGCAAATAACTCATATCTTCCTCCTACTATTTGGAAGTGAAGATTGTAAGCATATGAATCTCTTACATTGTTTAAAATCAATTGGAGTAAGGAATATATGTTTTATCTTCTTGTGAGAGGCCTATGTTCCTTTTTAAACCAAGTAGCTTCCTGTTCTAAATAACATATTTTAATCTGAAAGTAGCTTTTAATCCAAAGACAAATGAAGAAGAAAAAAATATAGATAGATAGGAAAAAGCACCTATTCTGTCCCTAGTTGAGGGGACAAAATAAAAATGGAAGAAAGAAGGGGAAAAAGAATGTTGGCTGGGAAAGTCATGCTTTGTAAAATGAATGAAAGAAACTTGGCCCAGAAGTAGAATTCTTTCCCACACATGCATGGGAGTTGTAAACTAGTAGCTTGTGTTTGCTCAGCTGGAGAAATGTGCTTGAGACAGAGCAGGTAAATTATCAATTTTGTTACCTTAATAAACATGCTGAAACTATTTGTCGTTAAGTCGAGGATTATGCAATGGAATGAAAGGTCAGAGGTGTGAAGAGACACCTAGAGACATGGTATGAACCCATGAAACCATCCCAGACAGAGGGGAATTGCTTCTGTTTGAAATAGGGGAAATGCCTGCTTCCAATGACATTCCTTTATGTCACAGCATATAACGAGGAGTGTTATTAAAAAAATTTAACAACCTGTGTGGCACAAGCATTAACCAATCAGAATAGAAGCTATTGTAAATAACCCACACTGTAGCAAATCTCTGGTAGGCAGTAAGAACATACAGGGCTGAATATTAGCCTAAGCTATCCAGGATTTTAGTTAAACCTTTATTTTATGGGGAGAAATTATAAAGCTTCAGATGAGTTCAGAGACATATATAGTAAATCCTCACATAACATTGTGGATGAGTCCTACGACTTTAAGCAAAATGATGTATAATGAAAATTTTATCATTAGCTCATTGATATAATGAACAAGAGCTAAGTTTCTACGGGGTCTCATCAACGTTATAATGGAACGACTTTGAACACAATGACATTATTTGTTATTGGAGGGCCTGGCAAACAGGACCAAGACTCTGGCCTCGTTCAGTTAGGTGAGGCCATTCCCTCCCTTTCCAAGCCCAGAGCAAACCCTGATTCCAACTGTAGATCTTCAAACTGCACTATAGAAAGCACAGTTCTCTTAAGTCACTGCAAGATTCAAAATCCTGTTTCTTGAGTAGAATTAGGGAAAATGCATATATTCTTTTGTAAAGAGTTACAGCAGACAGTGAAATTGATCACCATGCTCTCCTTCCATACAAAACATTATCCCACTTGATTTTTCACAACCATCTTGGGGTACAAGTCATGGGGGTTATTATTTTAACCTTTCAGTGAAGAAACTGAAAGTCTGGATAAGCAATTTGCTAAAGGGCACATGTGTGGCTGGATAGAGGCTGTACCCGATTTAATCTTAGGCTTGTTTCTTGAAGTTCAGGTTAATCCTGTCCTTTCCTTCAGTGTCTTCACAAGACCTCTAACAATCTATGTTGTTCTCTACTAGGGTTTGTCTTCTTTTTATGTCATCATTTCAAACCTTTGTGCATTAGAAAGGATCCTTTTTCTCTTTCTTCTGCCAGAATTATTCATGTGTTGTCTTAGCTTTACCTCCATTTATGCCTTTAATCCCCAGAAATAAAAGTTTAAAAGCAGATATCATGCTTAAAAGTCACCTGGGGAGCTTGCTGAAACTCAGATTGTGGGCCCCAGTGCCAGAGGTCCTGGGTCAGTAGGCCGGGGCTCAGGTGTGAGAATTCATATTTCTAATAAGCATTCAGATGATCTTAGTGCTACCATTCAGAGACCATGCTTTACAGGCACAGCATCCATCTATAATTCAAAATAGCATCCTTATAGTTTAGTGAGGGGACTTAGTGCACTTAACTACAGATTACAGAGCTAGACTTCCTGGGTGTGAATATTGATGCCATCAGACATGCAAGCTGTGTAATCCTGGGGAAATTAATCCATCTGCATCTCAGTTGCCTAGTCTGTATAATGGGTTCAATGACACTACCTACATCACAAGGTAGTTGTGAGGATTAAATGGCTTATTACTTAGTCTTATTATTATCAAGTCTTGCTCAATTCATAATTGTACTTTGCAATAGAAATGCCAACAATAAGAATTCACACAGATGCCAAAGGCTCTTCTTTGATGTAGATGTTACCCTAGAGTTTAATCATGAGATAAACATGTTCTTTTTTTAAAAAAAGATTTTATTTCTTTTTAGAGAGAGGATAAAAGAGAAAGAGAGAAATATCAACTGGCTGCCTCTTGCATACCCCCAAGCAGGGCTTGGCCCACAACCCAGGCATACACCCTGACCAGGAATTGAACCGGTGACCTTTTAGCTCTCAGGCTGGCACTCAACCCACTGAGCCACACCAGACAGGGCAGATAAACATGTTCTTATGTGTGTGTGTGAGTGAGTGTTCTGGGCTATCACCTAGCACTTCCCACCAAAAGGAGAGAGAGTAAATGATGCTGAGACTTTGACAAACGCCAATCACATAGGGCCTTATATACTCTTCTATAAGCTTGGATTTGGCTCTGACAAGGATGAAAGTCATTAACATAATTTGAAGCTGAGGAGTGAAATCAGAATGGCATTTTATCTATCTATCTATCTATCTATCTATCTATCTATCTATCTATCTATTTAATCTTCACCCAAGGAGATGCTTATTTTTTAAAAAATTTTATTTATTTATTTTTAGAGAGAGAGGAAGGGAGGGAGAAAGAGAGGGAGAGAAATATCAATGTGTGGTTGCCTCTTGTGCACCGTCCACTGGAGACCTGACTGGCCTGCAAGGCATGTGCCCTGATTGAGAATCGAACCAGTGACCCTTTGGTTCACAGACTGGCACTCAATCCACTGAGCCACACCAGCCAGGGCTTATGCTTATTGATTTTAGAAAGAGAGGGGAAGGGAGAGAGGAAGAGAAACATGGATGTGAGGCAACATCAGCTGTCTCATATGTGCTGGGACCTGGGACCAACACAGGTAGTCATGTGCCCCAACTGGGAATTGCACCCATGACCTTTTAGTCCGAGGGATGATGCTTCAACCAGCTAAGGCACACTGGCCAGGGAAGGGTTGCATTTTAGAAATGTTTCTTGCTACAGTATGGAGGCTAATTTGGAAGAAGATGAGGCTAAAGACTGAGACCTCTTTGAATAGACTATTGCAATCATCCTGGAGAGAATTAACAAAGCCTTGAACTAAGGCAGAGGGTAAAGCACAGATCAGGGATCCCGTGGTCCAGCTGATGGAATGGAGCATATGCCATGACTTAGAAAGGAAATATGGTACTGTATTAAAACTCCCTAGTTTATGACCCTTCTTTATATCAAAGCTCCATGAAGCTGAGGACTGTGCCTTACTCCTACATAGTCCAAACCCTTAGCTCCTAATAGGTCCTTGGTGGATGTTTGTGAGTGAATTGGTGAGGGAGAATAAATTAAATCTTCTCCCATCTCATATCCCTCCTCTCCTGCTTTTGCTCTTATCACACTGACCTTCCTTCAGGCCTTTGAAAATGCCCAAATGGGACCTCCAGTCCAGGGAGTGTCAAACTGCTGCCTTTGGGGAAAATTCATACCACCACCTAGTTTTTACAGAAAACCAGGAACACAGCCACACCCATGGGACTGTGTATTGTCTGGGGCTACTCTAGGGCTGTAGCAGCAGAGTAGAGTAATTGTGACAGACACCACATGGCCTGTGAAGCCCAAAATATTTACTATCTGGCTCTTTACAGAAGAAGTTTGCTGATCCCAGCTCTAGTTCTTTGAAACTGCTGACTTAAAACACCACCCTCAAGAAAGCTATAGTAATCAAAACTGTGGTACTGATGTAAAGAAAGACATATAGACCAATGGAATAGAATAGAGAGTCCATAAATAAACCTTCATATATATGATAAAATTATTTTTGTTAAGGTTGCCAGATCATTCAATGGGAGGAAAGATAGACTTTTCAATAAATGGTGCTGGGAAAACTGGGTAGCCAAATGCAAAAGAATGACATTAAATTCTTATCTTGCACCATATACAAAAACTAAGTAAAAAGGGGCCAAAGTCATAAATGTAAGAGCTAGAGTATAAAACTCTTAGACAAAAAATAGAGGAAAAACTTCATGACATTGAATTTGGCAGTGATTTCTTGGATATGACACTAAAAACACAGGCCATGAAAGAAAAACTAAATAAATTGGACTTAATCAAAATTAAAAACTTTTATGTATCAAAGAACATTATTAAGAGAGTGAAAAGACAACCTGTAGTATGGCAGAAACTATTTGCAGATCATGTTTCTGATACAGGGTTAATATCTAAAGCACATAAAGAACTCCTACAGCTCAAAGACAAAAGCCAAACAACCCAACTGAAAGAGGGCAAAGGACTTAAATAGACATTTCGCCAAAGATGACATGGCCAATAAACACATGAAAGGATGCTCAGCATCACTAATTATTAGGGAAATGTAAATCAAAACCACAATATGATATCACTTCATACCCACTAGGATAAATTTAAGAAAAAGATTTTATCTATTTTTAGATAGAGGGGGAAGGGAGAGAGAAAGAAAGGGAGAGAAACATCAATGTGTGGTTGCCTCTTGTGCACCCTCTACTCGAGGCCTGACCTGGCCCACAACCCAGGCCTGTGTCCTGACTGGGAATGAAACCAGCCACCCTTTGGTTCGCAGGCCAGTGCTCAAACCACTGAGCCACACCAGTCAGGGCTAAGAAGAATTTTTTAAAAAGGAGAATAACAACTGTTGGCTTGGATATGAAGTACTAGAACTTTTGTGCTTTGCTAGTAGAAATTAAAAATGGTGCAACTGTTAACACAAATAGCTTGACCATTCCTCAGAAAAGTAAACATGGAATTACCATATGATCCAGCATTTCTGCTTCTGGGTATATGCCAAAAGAATTGAAAACAGGCACTCAAGGAGAGTTCTGCACTCCCACATTTGTAGCAGAATTATTCACAATAGCCAAAAAGGTGGAAGTAAAATTTAAGTGTCCATGGACAGATGACTACCACAAAGTAAGGTATATGCAATAATGAAATATTATTATATTACTCCACTTTAATTTTTTAAAAAGATTTTATTTATTTTATTTTTAGAGACAAGGGAAGGGAGGGAGAAAAAGAAAAACATCAATGTGTGGTTGCCTCTCATGTACCCGCAACTGGGGACCTGGCCTGCAACCCAGGCATGTGCCCTGACTAGGAATCGAATCTGTGACCCTTTGGTTTGCAGGCTGGCACTCAATCGACTGAGCTACACCAGCAAGGTCCACTTTAAAATTTTCAGCATGTGCTTCAACATGTATAAACCTTCATGACATTATGCAAAGTGAAATATGCCAGACATCAAACAACGAATACTGTATGATTCCACTTATAGAAGATACCTTCAGTAGTCACACTCATAGAAACAGAAGGTAGAATGTTGGTTGCTACTGGGGAGAGGAGAGAGGGAGAAGTTATGTTTAATGGCTACAGAGTTGTAGTTTGGGGAAATGAAAAAAGTTCTAGAGACAGATGGAGGTGACAGTTGTACAGCAATGTGAATGTTCTTAATGTCATAAAACTCTGCCTTTAAAAATGGTGAATTTTATGTTGTGAATATTTTACCATGATAAAAGAAAAAAGAACTCTACCCTCATGTCTTCACATGGCTAATACTTATTCAATTTTCAGGTCAAATGGTATCTCCTCAAGGAAACCTCCCTTTACTCTATGTAATTTCCTTGTAAGATATATGACTATCTGAAATGTTCTTACTTATACATTTATATAAATATTTATCATATGTCTTCATCAGAATGTCAGCTTGCTGAGGATAAGGTCTCTGTCTAATTCAAAGCTGTATCTAACAGTTCTTGGCACATGGTAGATGCTCAATACGTGTGGAATAAACTAATAAAAACAGCTTAGTGAGAAAAAGAGGTTCCACCGGAGGTTGTACTAGTGCATGTACTCCATGGGAAATTTAAATGTACATTGTGTATTCAAAAGTCAAAGTGAAACTGAAACTTTAACTTCACCAGTATTAGCTGTGATGGTGGAGTGAGAAGGCATGAAGAAGAAATGAATCAATTATATTTGGTAAAATATTTCCTTTCATTGACTTTCCGTATGACCTCCCTTCTCCACCTCCCAATTCCCAGGACTTCAGCAAACCCTCTTTCCTCTCCATGCATCACCCGCCCATGCCTGCTGTCTGTGGCTGCTTTTGTGCTGCAGTGGCAGAGTACAGTGGTTGTAACAGCAGCTGCATGGCCCACAAGGCTAACATCTGTACTATCTAGCCTTTTACAGAAAAATTGCTAGCCAAACCCTAATGTGGATAAAGAGAACAGACAAGAGATGTTTGTTTACTCTTTTCCAAGAACTTTTGTGATACTCATTCAAGTCAATCTAGAAATACTTATTGAGCACCTACTATGTTTTAGGCACTGTCTTAGGCACTGGGGATAGAGCAGTAAATGAACTAGTAAATGAACTCTTGTACATCTCACCTTCTAATGGGAGAAGAGAGACAGTAAACAATAACCAAGTAATATAGTATGTTAGAAGGTGAGAAGGGCTAGAGAGAAAAATATAGTAAGGGAAGACGTAATCAGAAAGGCTCAAACGGGTTTTGCAACTTTATTTAAATAGAGTGGAGGAGGACTTCCGGCCAAGATGGAGGCATAGGTAGATGCACTGTGCCTCCTCGCACAACCAAGATAGGGACAACAACAATATAGAAACAAAGTAACAACCAGAACTGACAGAAAATTGAAGTGTATGGAAGTCGGATCCCCAGGATATAAAAATAGACATGTTCATCCAGACCAGTAGGAGGGGCGGAGTTGGGCCGGGCAAGGGACTCAGAGCAGAGAGCTGAGCAACCTGGGCGGCGTGCAGGACTGCAGCGGGCAGACCCTGGGCGCACAGGCAGCGGTGGCTGGTGGGACCCAGCCGAGGGGTGGTGACCGGCAGACCCAGTGAGGTGGCCATTGTGAATCAAGGCACTGCACCCAACTCAGGGTCACAGCACCAGGAAATAGAGCTTTGGGTCACTGACTGAAAAGGAAGGTCCCGCGGGGTGCACAGGCCCACCCACACCGGAATTGGTGCCAGAGGGGCCCAATGAGCTTGTGGAAAGCGGCGGAAGGGTCTGGGGTCTTACACAGAGCAGAGCAAGTGCCATTGTTCCTTCTCAGACCCCGCCCCCACATTTCAGTGTCACAACCCAGCAACTGGGGTGCCCCGCCCTGGTGAACACCTAAGGCCCCGCCCTTCACTACAGGAACTCGACAAGACCAAACAACAACAACAACAAAAGGAACAAAAAAAACAGCAAAAAGATGGCTCAAATAGAAGAAGAATTGAAAGCCCCAGAACCCATCCTTTTAAGTGACCAAGAGATAGCCAACCTATCAGATGCACAGTTCAAAGCACTGGTGATCAGGATACTCACAGAATTGGTTGATTTTGGTCGCAAATTAGATGAAAAAATGAAGGCTACAATAAGTTTAATGAAGAAAAGTGCACAGGAAACCAATAGTGATGGAATGAAAGATGGGTCTCACATCATTGGAGTGGACCAGAAGGAAGAAAAAAATATACAACCAGAAAAGAATGAAGAAATAAGAATTCAAAAAAATGAGGAGAGGCTTTGGAACCTCTGGGACACCTTTAAACGCTCCAACATCCGAATTATAGGGGTACCAGAAGGGGAAGCAGAAGAGCAACAAGTGGAAAACTTATTTGAACAAAT
>JAPYXV010000958.1:0-14585 GCA_028533065.1 Trachops cirrhosus | reverse complement strand
TGCTTGACCTAATAAATGAATTTGGCAAAACAGCAGGATAAAAAGTCAATATCCAGAAACCAAAGGCATTTTTGTATGCCAACAATGAAACAGCAGAAGCAGAAATCAAGAAAACAACCCCATTTGATATAGCAAAAAGAAAAATAAAATACCTAGGAATAACCCTAACCAAAGAGGTAAAAGACCTGTATTCGGAAAACTACATAACACTGAAGAAAGAAATCAAGGAGGACACAAACAAATGGAAATATATACCGTGTTCATGGAATGGAAGAATTAACATCATCAAAATGTCCATACTACCCAAAGCAATCTACACATTCAATGCAATACCTATTAAATACCAATGGCATATTTCACAGACATAGAACAAACACTTCAAAAATTTATATGGAACCATAAATGACCCTGAATAGCTGCTGCAATTTTGAGAAAGAAGAGTAAAGTATGAGGGATCACAATACCTGATACTAAATCTTATTACAAAGCCACTGTAATCAAAACAGCTTGGTATTGTCATAAAAACAAGCACATGGATCAATGGAACAGAACAGAGAGCCCAGAAATAAACCCAAGTCTCTACGGACAATTAATATTTGACAAAGGGGGAAGCAACAAAATATGAAGTAAAAATAGCCTCTTCAACAAATGGTATTGGGAGAACTTGACAGCTACATGCAAAAAAATAAAACTCGAACACCAACTTACAACATGCACAAAGATAAATTCAAGGTGGATAAGAGACTTAAATATAAACTGTGACATAATTAAAGTCCTAGAGGAGAACATAGCCAGGAAAATCTCAGATATTGCACGCAGAAATATTTTTATTGACATGCCCCCTAGAGTAAGGGACATAAAGGAAAGAATAAACAAATGGGATTTCATAAAAATAAAAAGCTTCTGAATGGCTAAAGAAAACAGTATCAAAATAAAAAGAGAACCAACAGTATGGGAAAACATATTTGCCACTGATACCTCAGACAAGGGTTTAATCTCCAAAATATATAAAGAACTTACACGACTCCACCCTAAGAAGACAAGAAACCCAATTAAAAAATGGGCAAAGGACTTGAATAGACACTTCACCAGGAGAACACACAGAGGATCCAGAGACACATGAAAAGATGCTCAGTATGGCTAGTTAGCAGAAAGATGCAAATTAAAACCATAATGAGATATCATTTCACACCAGTCAGAAGGGCCATCATAAACAAAACAACAAACAACAAGTGCTGGAGAGGTTGTGGAGAAAAAGGGAACCCTAGTGCACTGTTGGTGGGATTGCAGACTGGTACAACAACTATGGAAAACAGTATGGAACTTGCTCAGAAAACTAAAAATGGATCTGCCTTTTGACCCAGCAATTCCACTGATGGGACTATATCCTAAGAATCCTGAAACACCAAGTCAAAAGAACCTATGCACCCCAATGTTCATAGCAGCACAATTTACAATAGCTAAGTGCTGGAAGCAACCTAGGTGCCCATCAGTACATGAATGGATCAAAAAGCTATGGTACATTTACACAATGGAATTCCATGCAGCTGAAAGAAAGAAGGAGCTCCTACCCTTTGCATCTGCATGGATGGAGCTGGAAAGCATTATGCTAAGTGAAATAAGCCAGACAGTGAAAGACAAATACCATATGATGTCACCTTTAACAGGAACCTGAACAAGAAAACAAAGAAACAAGCAAAATATAACAAAAGACACTGAAATAGAGGACAGGTTGACAGTGAACAGAAGGGAGAGGGGAGGGAATTTCAGGGGAATTTCAGGGGAGAAAGGAAGGGTTTATGGGAACAAGTATAAAGGACACATGGACAAAAACTAGGGAGGTTGGAAATGGGAGGGAGGAGGGTAGGGATTGGTGGGCAGGCTGGAATGGGAATAAGGAAAAGATGGAAACTGTACTGAATAATGGTTAAAAAAGTTAAGAAAAGGAAAACGTGACCCACATATATGCTTTCTACAAGAAACCCACCTCGAAACAAAATACGTACAAGGACTGAACGTGAAGGGTTGGGAAAAAAAACTATTCCAAGGAAATGCATAGTAATGAAAAGCCGAGGCAGAAATGTCATTATCAGACAAACCAGACTTCAAAACAAAGGCCATAAAAAGAGACCCAGAAGGGTCTATATATGCACCCAACATAGGAACACCCAAATGCATAACAAAGTCTTGGAGGACTTCAAGAAAGATTTTCACAGCAACACAATTATAGTTGGAGATTTTTAACACCCCACTGTCAAAAGTGGATATATCTTCCCAGCAAAATATCAACAAAGATTCTGTGGCATTGAACAATGTCCTAGATCAAATAGACTTAACTGATATATATAGAACCTTTCATCCTAAATAAGCAAAATACACATTCTTTTCAAGTGCACAAGGAACATTTTAAAATATAGACCACATGTTAGAACACAAAACAAGCCTCCACAATGTCAACAAAATTGAAATTATATCAAGCATTTTCTACCACCTGGGACTGAAAGTAGAAACCACCCTCAAGGAAAATACTCAAAAACATTCAAATTATTGGAGATTGATTAGCATGCTATTAAATAATGAATGGGTAAATAATGAGATCAAGGAAGAAATCAAAAAGTTTCTGGAAATCAATGAAAATGAATTCACAACAGTCCAAAACTCATGGGACACAGCGAAGGCAGTCCTGAGAGGGAAATTCACAGCAATCCAGGTCTACCTAAAAAAAGATAGAAACAGTTCAAATAAATAACCTAACCCTAAGTCTACAAGAACTCAAAGAACAACAACAAAGACAGCCCAGAGCAAGTAGAAGGAAGGAAATAACCAAGATCAGAGCAGAATTAAATGACATAGAGAATAAAAGCACAATTCTAAGGATCAGTGAATCCAGGATCTGGTTCTTTGAAAAGATAAACAAGATCAACAAGCCTTTAAGCAGACTCATCAAGAAAAAAAGAGGGAGGACCCAAATAAACACAATCAGAAATGAAAGAAGAGAGATTACAACCGATACTACAAAAAAAAAACAAAGGATTGTAAGAAATTATTATGAAGAACTGTATGCCAAAAAATTTGAAAACCTAGTGAAATGGACAAATTTCTACAAAAAACATAATCCTCCAAAACTTAATTAAGAAACAAAAAGCCTGAACAGACCAATAACAGCTGAAGAAATTGAAGCAGTAATCAAGAAATTACCGACACACAAAAGCCCTGGAAAAGATGGTTTCACAGGAGAATTTTATGAAGTATTTAAGTAAGAGCTAAACCGTACCCTTCACACACTGTTCCAAAAACTTCAAGATGAAAAACTGCCAAACTTTTTTTATGAACCAGCATTACACTAATCCCAAAACTAGATAAAGACACAACAAACAAAGAAAACTACAACCCAATATCTCTGATGAGCATAGATAGTAACATTCTCAACAAAATTTTGACAAACCACACCAAGCAATTTATTAAAAAGATCATACACAATGATCAAGTAGGATTCATCCTAGTGATGCAAAGATGACACAATATTCACAAATCAATAAACAGTACACATCACATAAACAAAAGAGAAGACAAAAATTATATGATCATATAAATAGCTGCAGAAAAAGCATTTGATAAAGTATAGCACCCATTTATGATAAAAACACTCAGCAAAGTGGGAATAGAGGGAGCATTCCTCAACATAATAAAGGCCATATATGAGAGACCTATAGCCAACATCATACTCACTGGGCAAAAAATAAAATCTTTCCCACAATGATTAGGAACAATACAAGGTTGTACACTTTCAACACTTCTATTCAACATGGGATTGGAAATTCTAGCCACAGCAATCAGAAAAGAAAAAGAAATAAAAGATATCCTAATTGGAAAAGAGGAAGCAACGCTGTCATTGTTTGCAGATGACATGATTATATACAAAGAAAATCCAATAGACACCATCAAAAAACTGTTTGACCTAATATATGAATTTGGCAAAACAGCTGGATATGAAGTCAATGTTCAGAACTCAAAGGCACTTTTGCATACCATCAATGAAATATCAAAAATAGAAATTAGGAAAAAATCCCATTGTTGGTGTAGCAACAAGAAAAATAATATACCTAGAAATAAGCCTAACCAAAGTGGTAAAAAAACTTCACTCAGAAAACTACACAACACTGAAGAAAGAAATAAAGGAGTATACAGACAAATGGAGGCATATATTATCTTCATGGACTAGAAGAATTAACATAATCAAAATGTCCATACTACCAAAAGCAATTTATATATTCAATGCAATACCTATTTGAGTACCAATAGGATATTTCACAGATATAGAACAAACACTTCAAAAATATTTTAGAATTATAAACTACCCTGAGTAGCTGCAGCAATTTTGTCAAAGAAGTACAAAATAAGAGGGATAACAATATCTGATATCAAACTGTTTTACAAGGTCAGTGTAACCAAAACAGTCTTCTACTGGCATAAGAACAGACACATAGAACAATGGAACAGAATAGAGAGCAGAGAAATGAGCCCAATACTCTATGGTAAATTTGTATTTGACAAAAGGGGCAGAAGCATAAAATGGAGTCAAAATAGCCTCTTCAACAAATGGTGTTGGAAGATATGGACGGCTACATGCAAAAGAAATGAAACTCAATTACCAACATACATCATACAGAAAAATAAATTCAAGGTGAATAATATTCTTAAATATAAATCCTGACACCAAAAACAGTCCTAGAGGAAACATAGGCAGGAAAATCTCAGATATTCCATGCAGAAATATTTTCACCAATATGTCCCATAGAGCAAAGGATGTAAAGGAAAAAATAAACAAATGGGATCTCATCAAAATAAGAAGTTTCTACATGGCTAAAGAAAACAGCATTAAAATGAAAAGAGAACCAACTGTATGGGAGAATATATTTGCCAATGATATCTCAGACAAAAGTTTTATCTCCAAAATTATATATAAAAAACTCACATGAGTCCACTCCAGAAAGACAAACAGCCCAATTAAAAAGTGGGCAAAAGCAGGAAGTGAAGGACAAATACCATATGATCTCACCTTTAACAGGAACCCAATCAACAAAAGAAAAAAGCAAGCAAAATATAACCAGAGACATTGAAATTAAGTACAATCTGACAGTAACCAGAGGGGAGGTGGGATGGGATAATGGGGGAAAGTGTTTTCAGGAACAACTAGAAAGGACACATGGACAAAACTGAGGGGGGTGGTGGAAGCAAGGGAGGGAGGTGGGTTTGGCTGGGGTGGGGGGTAATGGTGGGGTGTAAATGCAGACAACTGTAATTAAACAATAAAATAATATTTTTAAAGAAAGACCATCAGTGGAAGATAGATAAATAAATGCATACATATATATACAAAAAAGAGAGAGAAATCTACTAAATGAAAATAATAAATACATACATACATACATACATACATACATACATACAAAAATAAATAAATAAAAGGCTAAAAAATGGGCAAAAATCTTAAACTAACACTTCTCAGGGAGGACATACAAAGATCCCAGAGACATATGAAAAGATGTTCAGCACTACTAATAATCATATTGAGGGTAATTAAAACCACAATAAGATACCACTTCACACTGGTGAGAATGGCCATTATAAATCAACAGACAAGTGTTGGAGATGTTGTGGAGAAAAGGGAAACCTAGTATCTGTTTGTGGGAATGCAGACTCTTGCAGTCACAGTGGAAAACAGTGTTAAATTTCCTAAGAAAACTAAAAATGGAACTGTGGTTTGACCCAGCAATACCACCATTGGGATTATAGCCTAAGGATTCTGAAACACCAGTTCAAAACAAACTATCCACTGCAATGTTCATAGCAGCACAATTTACAATAGCCAATTGCTGGAAGCAAACCTAAGTGCTCACTGGTAAATGAGTGTATCAAAAACTGGTACATTTATACAATGGAATACTACACAGCAGAAAGAAGGAGCTCCAACCCTTGGCAATAACATGGATAGAGCTGGAAAGCATTATGCTAAGTGAAATGAGCCAGGCGTGGAAAGATAAGCATATGATTTCACCTATAAGTGGAACCTAATCAACAAAACAAACAAGCAAGCAAAATACTTTCAGAGACATTGAAATAAAGAACAAACTGACAGTAACCAGAGTGCAGTGGGGAGAGGAATAATAGGGCAAGGACCATTAAGGAACATGGATACATGTAGTAAGGACACATGCATGAAGTCAATGGGGGTAGGTTTGAGGGTGGGAGGTGGATATTTCTGGGGCAGGGAAGTGTGGTGGGTGAAAATGGAGACAACAGTACTAGAACAATACAAATAAAAGGAGAGAAATTGGGAAAAAATCCCATTTGCTATAGCAACAAGAAAAATAAATTACCTAGGAATAAACCCAATCAAGAAGGTAAAAGACCTGTACTCAGAAAACTGCACAACACTGAAGAAAGAAATTAAGGAAGGCACAAATAGAAACATATACTGTTTGATGGATTGCAAGAATTGACATCATCAAAAAGTCCATACTACCCAAAGCAATTTGTAGATTCAATGCAATCCCTATTAAAATGCCAATGACATGTTTTTTATCTTCTTTTTCTTAGGTAACTCCCTTTAACATTTCATACAATAAGGGCTTGGTGATGATGAACTCCTTGAACTTGACCTTATCTGAGAAGCACTTGATCTGCCCTTCCATTCTAATTGAAAGCTCTGCTGGATAGAGCAATCTTGAATGTAGGTTCTTGTCTTTCATGACTTGGAATACTTCTTTGCAGCCCCTTCTTGCCTGTAAGGTCTCTTTTGAGAAATCGGCTGACAAACACACAATTATTAACAACCACACCTGAAACAAAAACAAGAAGAAACTAAGCACAGGACAACTAGAACAGGAATGGAACCACAGAAATGGAGAACACATGGAGGGTTAGCAACAGGGGAGTGGGAGGAGGAGAGTGGGGGAAAGATATGAAGAATAAGTAGCAATGAAGGTAGATAGAAAATAGATAGGGGGAGGGCAAGAATAGTATGGGAAATATAGAAGCTGAAGAACTTATGACACATGGACATGAACTAAAGGGGGGAATGTGGGTGGGAGAGGGTGTTCAGGGTGGAGGGGAATGAAGGGGGGATAATAGGACAACTGTAATAGCATAATCAATAAAATACATTAAAAAAATAAAAAAATAAAATGCCAATGACATATTTCACAGATACTCAACAAACATTTCAAAAATTTTTATGGAACCATGAATGACCCCATATGAATGACCCCATATAGCCTTAGCAATTTTGAAAATAAAGAACAAATAGGAGGGATCGCAGTACCTGATATCAAAATATATTAAAAGGCCACAGTAATCAAAACAGCCTAGTACTGGCAGAAGAACAGACACATAGGCCAATGGAAGTAAATAGAGAGCCCAGAAATAGACCATATATTTATGCTCAATTAATATTTGACAAATGGGGCCAGAGCATAAAATTGAGCAAAAATAGCCTCTTCAAACAAATTGTGCTGGGAGATCTAGATAACTATATGCACAAAAATTAAACTTTTTTTAAAATATTTTATTTATTTATTTTTAGAGAGGGGAAGAGCAGGAGAAGGAGAGAGAGAAACATCAATGTGTGGTTGCCTCTCATGTGGTCCGCACTGGGGACCTGGCCTGCAACCCAGGCATGTGCCCTGACTGGGAATCGAACCTGCGATGCTTTGGTTCGCAGCCCGCGCTCAATCCACTGAGCTACGCCAGCCAGGACCACAAAAATGAAACTTGACCTTCAACTTACATCAAGCTCAAAAACAAATTCAAGATGGATAAAAGACTTAAATATAAGTTGTGACACCATAAAAGTCCTAGAGGAGAACATAGGCAAGAAAATCTCAGATATTGCACAGTGCAATGTTTTCACTGTTATGTCCCCAGAGCAGGGAACATAAAGGAATTAATAAACAAATGGAATTTCATCAAAATAAAAAGCTTCCTCACAGCTAAAGAAATCATCAGCAAAATGAAAAAAGAACCAAATTATGGGAAAATATATTTGTCAATGATATCTCAGATGAGGGTCTCTCCTCCAAAAATATATAAAGAACTCACATGTCTTGGCTCCAGGAAGGGAAACAATCCAATTTAAAAATGGGCAAAGGGCTTGAACAGACACTTCTCCAATGTGGCCATACAGAGGACTCTGAGATATGTGAAAGTTGCTCAACATCACTAGCTATCAGATTGAGGCAACTTAAAACCAAAATGAGATTCCACTTCACACTGGTCAGAATTGTCATCACAAACAAATCAAGAACCAAGTGTTGGTGAGACAGTGGAGAAAATGGAATCCTAGTAACTGTTGGTGGAAATGCAGACTGGTGCAGCCACTATGGAAAACAGTATGCAACTTCCTCAGAAAACTAAAAATGGAGCTGCCTTTTCACCCAGCAAGTCAATTGCTGGGATTATACCCTAAGAATCCTGAAACAAAAATTCAGTAGATCCTATGCACTTCAATGTTCATAGCAGCACAATTTCCAATAGTCAAGTGCTGGAAGCAACCTAAGTGCCAACCAGTAAATCAGTAGATAAAAAAACTCTGGTACATTTACACAATGGAATACTACATGCAGATGGAAAGAAGCAACTTCTAACCTTGGTGACAGGATGGATGGAATTGGAGGGCATTATGTTCAGTGAAATAAGCCTGGTATTGAAAGTAAGTACCACACGATCTCAGCTATAACAGGAAACTAATCAACAAAACAAATAAGTAAGCAAAATATAAACAAATACACTGAAATAAAGAACAAACTGACAGTAACCAGAGGGGAGAAGGGAGGAATATAACATGATAAAGAAGGGGAAGGTTCATTGAGGAACATGAATAAAGGACACATGGACAAAGCCAAAGGGTGTTAGGTTGGAGGGTATGATGTAGGGGTGGTTAGGGAGGGGAGAGTGTTGTTAGGAAAATGGAGACATCTGTACTTGAATAACAACAAACAAACAAACAAATAAATAAATAATCAGCAATAAGAAATATTGAACATCCATCACTCACAAATGTCTAAAACTGAGCTGAATGGAAGTCTGACATCTATGGAATTAAATAAACCACATCCATCCAATCTGGTAGGAGGGGCACAGATGCAAAACAGGCTAGTCCAACACCCACATGGATATAAATTTGGGAGCAATATCTCAGGAGTAAGAAGTCCCAGGCCCACACCAGGATCCTGAGCCCAGTGTTCCATTTCCAGGAAGATAAATCCCCACATCTTCTGGCTGCCAAACCAAGCAGGGATTGAGTCATTGAAAGAAACTTCTAGAGCCCCAGGCAGTTCCTGTTAAAGAATGTATACACAGACTCACCTACTCAGACTCAGTCCCTCTGAGCTCCCACTCCGGGTAGCAGCTTGAGAGGCACCAGTGGTATACAGAGAGAAAGTGAATTGTCTGGCATCAAGGCATGCAGAGATCATAGTCTCTTTGCTAAACCCTCCCCACAGTGAGCTAGTAAGCTGGTGCTATATCTGAGATTCCATCAACCTGGCTAACACTGTTTGACCAGCCTTAGAGATCCCCAGAGGCAATGCCCCACCCAAGTTATAGACCCAACCAAAGCTGCTTTTCCCTAAAAATGACTAGTCTTGGCTCCTAAATTCTATCAAAAAAACAACACCCACCTTGAATGAGCCCTAGTGGTAACCAGGTTAGATTAATATCTTGGCTTTGCCTGGGAATCTCCAAGCCCAGCATAAGTAGCAACCATCTCATGTTGCTTTACACCTGAGGTAGGGTGTCTCAGAAAAACAAGGGTGGGGACTGTCCTTGACCTGCACCACCTATGAAACCCCCAGACCAGAGCACCCTGTGGACAGGTACAGACCACATCGGACAGCACCACTCTGCCCCTGCATAACTGATCCTTAATGGAAGGGAGAGGTTGGTCGCCAGTGGTAACAGCCAATCCATGCAGCTAACTAGACTGAGTAAATCCCTCCCATTGATCTACCAACATCAAACAAGACTCAACTACTAGAGGAGAGTGTACTCAGCCCACACAAAGACCTTACCTCAAGTACCTAGCTTGGGTGACAGGGTAGACTGTGCCACTGGACCTTACAGAACACCTGTTACATTAGGCCACAGTACCAGGACACAGAGTCAAAGCAGCTCTACCTAATACATAGAAACAAACATGGAGACTGCCAAAATGAAGAGACAAAGAAACATGGCCTAAATGAAAGAACAGATCAAAACTTGAAAAAAGAGCTAAATGAAGTGGAGATAAGCAATCTATCAGACACAGAGTTCAAAACACTGTTTATAAGGATTCTCAAGGAACTTAGTGAGGACCTCATCAGCATAAAAAAGACCAGTCAGAAATGAAGGATACACTAATTGAAATAAAGAATAATTTATAGGGAAACAACAGTAGAGTGGATGAAACGAAGTGTCAAATCAATGATTTCAAACATAAGGAAGCAAAAAACAACCATGAACAAGAAGAAGAAAAATGAATCAAAAAAAATGAGGATAGTATAAAAAGCCTCTGGGACAACCTCAAGAGGTCCATCATTCGCATCATAGAATAAATTTAAATTAGGGGTTCCAGAAGGAGAAGAGAAAGAGCAAGAAATTAGAAATCTGTCTTAAAAACATGAGAGAAAACTTCTCTAATTTGGTGAAGGAAATAGACTTGCAAGTCCAGGAAGCACACTCCCAACTATGATGGATGCAAAGAGGCCCACTCCAAAGCACATCATAATTAAAAGGCCAAATTTTAAAGATAAACAAGAACTCTTAAAAGCAGCAAGAGGAAAGAAAGTTAGTTACCAGATGGTTGCCAGATCGGAGGAGGGTGCAAGAGAATGAATGAAGAGGTGAGGGGATTAAGAAGTACAAATAGAGAGTTGCAGAATAGCCATGGGTTGTAAAGTACATTATAGGAAATGGAGTAGCCAAAGAACTTATATTCATGACCCCTGGACATGAACAATGGTGAGGCAATTGCCTGAGGGAGTAGGGGGCTCTGGGTGGAGGAGGCAAAGGGGAGAAAATCAGGACAACTGCAATAACATAATCAATAAAATATAATTTTAAAAAAGAATTATATATATTGTGATTAATTTTTTTCATCTTTTATTTAAATTTATTTTACTGTATTTTTTCCATTACCATTTACCCCCTGTATACCCTTTACAACCACCACCACACTGTTTATGTCCATGAGTCTTTTTTTCTTTTTTGTTCAATCCCTCTACTCTGAACTTCCCTTTCCCCAAGCTGTCAGAGTGTTCTTTATCTATGAGTCTGTCTCTATTTTGTTTGTTAGTTCAGTTTGTTCATTGAATTCTACATATGAGTGCAATCATATGGTATTTTCCTTTCTCTGACTGGCTTATTTCACTTAGTATAATGTTCTCCAGGTTCATCTATGGTGTTGCAAAGGGTAAAATTTTCTTGTTTTATGACCAACTAGTATTCTATTGTGTAAATGTTCCATATTTGTTTTACCCACTCATCTACTGATGAACACTTGGACTGCCTCCAAATATTGGCTATTGCAAATAACATTGCAATGTCATAGGAATGCTTGTTTTTTTCAAATTAGTGTTTTGGTTTTCTTCAGATAAATTTCCAGAAGTGGAATTTCTGTGTCATAAAGCATTTCCATTTTTAACTTTTTGAGGTATCTCCATACTGCTTTCCACAGTGGCTGCACCAGTCTTCATTCCCAACAACAGTGCAAAAGTGTTCCTCTTTCTCCACATCCTTGCCAGCATTTGTTGTTTGTTGATTTATTAATGACAGTTATTCTAACAGGTTTTAAATAATATGTGAATACACATAATGAGCAGTCACTATGTGGCAAGTATACATAATACTCTTTTTTACTCTTTGCAACACCTCCCTGAGATAAGTACTATAATCAAGTTAATGAAACTGAAGCATGCAAGTCTTCAAAATTCACACAGCTATGATAGAGCAGGAATCTAAACTCAGGTCACTCCTGACAATGGCCATGAACCTAACCACTAAACACTAGCTCCAAATCCTAAATTGTATTTTATCTTCTTTACCTGGGTCAGGGCTACTGTCCATTGCTCCCAAGAATTTTGGAACTCATCTTTGAAATGACATCCACTGTTGTAGTGTATATTGTTTAACCTATTTAATGTATACAATCAATTCCCAAAGAGATACCCCTGGCACCTTAGTAATGAAGCAATCTCCAACAACTAAAATAAAAAGTAAGCAAACTTCTGCAAATTATCCCAGTGGAGTTCCATATGCAGGGAAATTTTTTAAGGTCATAATAGGAGACAGTAATCTTTGTTTGGAGGCCAAAAACACACTTCCCTAGTGAGACTGCAGGATACCCATAAATAATTGAGCCTGGAGAAAGGTAACCTCTGAGGCTAGAGCCAGGGTTAGCAGAGACAACTTGCAAATCAGTTGCTCTGAAAATCTTTAACTTAAAGTCTGGCTAAAAGAGTGATGCGTGGTGCTGGAAGCAGATAAGACTTAACTCTTGCAGAAGGAGCCTGAACCTGTTGTTGCTAAGTAGATTTCATTATGTATCACACTGCATTCATTCCCTACAGCGGGAAAACCAGGGAGTAGACAACTGTGCTCTGGGACAAACAGGAAGCACAAGCCACAGAGCATCCAGGAAGGTCATAGACCATAAAGCAACAGGCAAGAATCAATAGCACTGAATAGATTCCAGGATCAATGACCCCCAGACTTGTGGCAGTTTAGCAAACTTGATTAACAGTGCACATGGGGTTTGTTCAGGGCTGTGAGGCAGTCCCAAACACTGATTCTTGGAGAATCAGAAGAATAATACTGAGCTGAAGAATGAAATAGATTTATCAGACATCTTTCTAAGCAGGGATGCCAGCAAAGGCATAACATGTGGTAATCTGAGAGGCCCAGTAAAGCATTCTTCTCTCTGAGCCTGAAGTTCTCTGAGTTACATTATTCCCCTCCCTCTGTTATACTATCTTTAGCTGTTTTACTGTGCAACATTTCCAACATATATGAAAGCAGAAAGAATAATATAGTAATCCCCCACATATGCATCACCCAACTTCCACATGTACTGACATGGCCAAACTCATTCATCTTTACCTAACCAGTCCCCTCCCCGACCCACTCACACTCTGCTGGATTAGTATGGGGCAAATCCTAGACACAACATATTTTATCTTTAAGTACTTCTGTATGAGCTCTAAAAGGATTTATTTTTTAAACACCATACTATTAATAAAAAACTGAATGTTAATTCCTCAACATCACCAGTTAGTGTTCAAGTTCCCTCTACTATCTCAAATAACTTAAAAGTTTTTAACATAAAATAGAACCATAGATTACAAATGACTGATATGCCTCAAGTCATTTTTAAATCTATATGTTTTCTTCCCTTCTTATTTTTTCCTTGCAATGTGTTTATTGAAAAAGTCTGGTCTTATGACTTATAAAATTTCTCAAGTTTTGAATCTTGCTGATTACATCCATGTGGTGTCATTTAATATTTTTCTGTCTTCTGCATTTCCTGGTAATCAAGTCTAGGTATTAAATCAAGTGCAGGTTCCATTTTTTTAGCAAAAAATATTTCATAGGTGGTGGAGTGTATTTCCATCTAAAGACACATCATCACATCAAGCTGTGCCCCATGTTTTAATGATAACTGCCTTCAGTGATCAATGTCTGGGTAAATTACTTCATATGGGGTTGCAAAATCATGTTCCATCATTTCTCTTTTTCTAATAGGTGGAATAATTCTGTCAAGAGAAACTTGCCGTCATCAGGTATCTGGTAACACGGAGACAAAGGATACACATGCTTCTGAGCAACCAAATGTTCTTGATTCTCCTCTTTTACTTACTAGTTTCCATAATCATTAGTTGTTTACCAGCTACATTAAAAGTATCTTTTATTAGTATTGTTGTGACCTCATTGATTTATACATGTTTGATATATTACAATACACTCTTGCTATTTTTTTTTTGTCAATACTCAGGTTCTCCTGGGTTTTTTTTTTACCCATGATAGCTTCTCCAAGCTGCCTTGAAGTTCCTTTTGATATAAATTTTGGTAAGTTACTGACTTTCTCATCTTGTACATTTCCTGCCCCAGATCTAGAACTAGCCACTTATCTAAGAAATGCTATTTCTTAGATGTAATACATGAAATTAAAGGGCATTTTCTGCTTAACAGAGGCACTAATCATGAATTCATAGTTATTTCTAGATCTAGGAATGAGTCAGGATATACCTTTTTTCAAAAAGAAAATACTTCATGAGCTTATAACAAGTTGTCAATTAAAATTTAGTATTCCTGGGTTTTGACTTCATCTCTGTGTGTTTATGTATGTACACCTTTTCTCTCACACTGAAATTGGTTTCTAATGAATGTAAGAAAATTATGTGATTTCTTTTTTCTTTTTTTTTCAATTTTTTTATTTTAGATTATTCAGTACAGTTTCTATCCTTTATTCCCATTCCAGCCCACCCACCCATTCCTCCCATTTCCCACCCCCCTAGTTTTGTCCATGTGTCCTCTATATTTGTTCCTGTAAA
>JAPYXV010000957.1:0-14585 GCA_028533065.1 Trachops cirrhosus | reverse complement strand
CTTTGCTGCTTTTAAAATTCTCTCCTTATCTTTAATCTTGGGTAATGTAATTATGATGTGCCTTGGTGTGTGCTTCCTTGGATCCAACTTCTTTGGGACTCTCTGACCTTCCTGGACTTGCATGTCTATTCCTTTGCCAGATTGGGGGAGTTCTCCTTCATTATTTTTTCAAATAAGTTTTCAATTTCTTGCTCCTCCTCTTCTCCTTCTGGCACTCCTATGATTTGAATGTTGGAACTTCTGAAGTTGTCCCAGAAGTTCCTAAGCCTCTCCTCATTTTTTTTGAATTCTTGTTTCTTCATTCTGTTTTGGTTGAAGGTTTATTTCTTCCATCTGTTCCAAACAGTTGATTTGAGTCCTGGTTTCCTTCCTTTCATTGTTGGTTCCCTGTATATTTTTCTTTATTTCACTTTGCATAGCCTTTTCTTCTTCCTTTATTTTGTGGCTGTACTCAATCATTTCTGTGTGCATCCCAATTACCAGTGTTTTGAACTCTGCATCTGATAGGTTGGCTGTTTCTTCATTGCTTAGTTCTTTTTCTGGAGTTTTGATCTGTTCTTTTATTTGGGCCATATTTCTTTGTCTCAGATCACCTGTTACATTGTAAGGGGCGGAGTCTTAGGTGTTTGCCAGGGTGAGGCAAACCACTTCATTGTGTTGTGACACTGTATGTGAGGGAGGGGTTAGAGAGGAAATAATGCCGCTTAGTTGGCTGTCACCCTGCTTTCATTCACTTCCCCCACTAACCACAAGTGAATTGAGCCATTTGAGGTTCTGCCCTAGTGCTGATTCCCAGATGGGTGAGCTTGTGTACAGTCTAGAACCCTGTGGGCTCCTCCAATGGACTCTCCTGTGAGACTGGCAGTTTCTCCTGCTCCCGCAATGCCCACAGATTTTTACAGCCAGAGGTTTTTGAAGTTTCCTTTTCCCACGTTGGAACCCTGGATTGCGCAGTCTGTGTTGCTACTCAGCTGTTCCTCCCAGTTTATCCACACGTAAATGTGTGGCCCACTGGTCCCCCAACCACTGCCTCACCCCCCCAGTCTGCCAGCCACTGCTTTGTGTCTTCTCTGCCTCAACTGCCCGTCTCCACTGTTCCTGCCGGTCTGGGTGAATGTTTCTTCTTTAACTCCTTGGTTGTCGGAGTTTATACAGTTCAATTTTCTGGCAGTTCTGATTATCTTTTGTTCTTAAATTGGTTGTTATCCTTCATTTGGTTGTGCAAGGAAATGATGTTTATCTGTCTAGCCTCCATCTTGGCCAGAATTTTAAGATATGGGCTCCCCTTTGCCCATATCTTAATTGAGTCATTTGTTTTTTTGTTATTGAGTTGTAGGAGTTCTTTTTATATTCTGGTTATTAACCTCTTAGCAAATATGTTCTCCCATTTTATCAGCTGACTTTGCACTATGTCGATTGTTTTCTTTGCTATGCAGTTTAATTCACGTTTGACGTAGTCCCATTTGACTTTGTCTCTTTTTTACTTTTGCCACTTGTGCTTTGGTATCATATGTAAGAAGTCATTTCCAAATTTCACATTTTGAAGCTTCTAGGAGTTTACAGTTGCAGGTATTACATTAGGTTTCTAATCCATTTTGAGTAAATTTTTGTATGCAATGTAAGGTACAGATCCAGCTTCATTCATTTGCATTTGTAGATCCAGTATTATGTATTATATTATGACATGCAGGTCAGTGGTTTCAGAAGCTCCATGAAACTCAGAAATTGTGTGCAATATTGTGTGCATGTGTGTCACTTTTTAAGAAAAGGTTCCATTAACTTTTATTCGATTCTGAAAATGATCCCTCGTTCTCCCCAACCCTGAATTAGGATTTAATAGTCCTAATTTTTTTTAAGATTTTATTTATTTATTTTTAAAGAGAGGGGAAGGGAAGGAAAGAGGTAGAGAAACATCAATGTGTGGTTGCTCTCACGTGCCCTCAACTGGCGACCAGGCCCACAACCCAGGCACATGTCCTGACTGGGAATTGAACCAGTGACTCTTTGGTTTGCAGGCCCACACTCAATTCACTGAGCCACACCAGCCAGGACTATTAGTCCTAATTTTTTTAAAAAATTAGAATGTAATTTCTCCCACTACACTCCTCCACCCCCTAAAGAACTCCACAAATACAAACCACAAAGAACTGGAAGAAAGTCTCTTCCATTTTGGGGCAAGCTTAAATAAAGCTTACCTTTCAGGTACATCCCAAAGCCTCCCCTGTTAACCCTTCACATGGATGGATGGTGTATATGTTATGGGGAGCAAAAGTAGTCAGGTTTTATGTTGTTTTGAAAGTTACCTGTTACGGGGTTTGCATTTGATATTCACATCTCTGGGCAAATTCTGTGTCCCTAAGCAAATCACCCTTCAGGAGCATGTGTTAGGAATGTTGTTATACCCTCATCATGAAAAGTTTGTCAACTGCCCGAGGGGAAGCTTTTCTTCTCCCTAACCCCAGAAGAATTCATGCTGTTTTTAAAGTAACTCTATAAATACCAATGTTGCGTCTGCAACATATTAGGACTGCTTTTCTGAGAGGCCCAGACAAAGAACGTTGTTTTCTATGTAATCTTGTGTTTTTAAAACATTATTAGCTATTAAAAAGAAAAAAAGGGGTGCTAGCACAGCATATAAAGTTCATTTGAGTCATCAGGACTGTAAGAAAATATTTTGGCAGAATGCATCTTTACAAGTCCCAGATGCCTAATCATGAGTTTCTGCTAATATGTTCATTTAACTTTTATTAGTTCTTATGTGTGAAACTAGGATGCTTTTGAGTCCTTTGAATAGGGGTGGAGGGGGTTAAAAAAGAAGCACTATCCTGTAGTGTTTCCTGTAGCTCTTCTTATTGCAGGGTCAGTTTGGATTGTGAGATGAAATTGAAGAGCAGAATTTAACATTGACCTCTAAAGTTGATTGTTCCAAAAGGGTTTATTTGTCTTCACTAAAGCCTGTCAGTTTTTGAATTGAGTAGAGTGCTTTTTGCTATAAAAGCTTTAAAGTGTAAACGTTGAGGAAATAGCATGTTTGTAATGACTAAGTAACTAACATACGCAGATGCACATCTTAAACCTTTTCATTTATCCTAAAAGTTACATCTAAATAGTCATGTAAAAGTGAATTTTTAACCATTAAAATGGGTTATACTGTGTAGCTGAATGTGAAAGTTTCTATTGTGGCCCTTCCTAAAAAGTATTGTGGTTGATCATAAAAAATTAAATTCAGAGGACTATTTGAAATAATAGTATGTGGTTTAGAAATAAGCAGAGGAAAAGAAGTCTGTATGTTCTAATATTAAATTTGCCCTTTCCCACACTGTCATTTCTGTCTTTGTCTTGTGTTAAGTCTTCCATTTGTTTTCAGAATTATGTGCATCAATGAAAAGGCTTGATTTCTAGAATCTTAATTGTATATGTTTAATTATTAGATTGAAAAGTTCTTGATATCAGGATGGGATGTGTGTCCCTTTTGTGTACTACCTTTTGGATGAAACTCTTAAGCATAAATTTGTATGTGGAGATGTTAATTACTTTTTAACAAACGTGGTTTTGGAATAGAAAAGAAAGATTTTATGTGGCATTGACAGGAAGTTACCTTTCTATCACATTCAGAAAGGAAAAGGTTTCTGTACTAGCTTATTACATAAATGTGAAATACAGAGTCTAAGCCTTTGTAGTGAATGTTAACCAGGGATGTTCATCAAATGTCTAGTTCCCAGCCTAGACCCACTTAATCCTAATCTCTGAAAATAGAGACACTCATTTTTAAAAAGCTCTGCCAGTAACTCTAATGTATGTCATTGTTGGAGGGTACATTTTATGATAGTTTTATAGCAATTATTGCTTTGTGTTACATGGATTTTTAAATATTTGGAGTTTGACTATGTCATGAGCACATTAATTTTTTTTAAATTGTAATTGATTTTAGAGAGACAGGAGAAGGAGGGAAAAGAGAGTCAGACAGACAGGCCTCAGTTTGTTGCTCCACCTATTCATGCACCCATTGGTTGGTTCCTGTATGTACCCTGAGTGGGGACTGAACCCGAAAACTTGGCATATCGGGACAACACTCTAACCAATTGAGCTACCTGCCCAGGGCAGCACACTCATTGTCTTAAATTATACTGACCATTTAATGGGTATTGATATATCTTTCTTATAAAGGTAGTGTGGCCGGGGCGGGGCGGGGGGCGGGCTCCACCCGCAGAACTCCCCCGGCTGCCACGAATGAGAATAAGTCTACCAAGACATGATCTGCTTAGGGAGGAAAAGCTGACCAGTCTCTCAGAGGAGAAAGGTCTTAAGCCTCTTTCTCAATGGACTTTTGTTGGGTTTAGTTTGCATAGGAATACAGGGCATATATATGTAAAGCTCATCAATCATTGTCAGGCAGTAATGATCAAACAATAAATAACATTCAAAGAACTATGAGGACTTATTCTGAGTCAGGGTCAGATAGATAGAGTGACATCAAAGGGCCAGCCATAAAGCTTTGGGAAACAAACTCATTTTATGCTTGGACCTTTATCATTTAAATTGAGGGCATTCTTAGCAAAGCAGGTTTCACAGGATTTTATGCATTCTTTCTTAGGCCTGATCACCTCTGGGAACTGCCTGTTCCTGCACAGGGCTGCACCACCCTCCGACATTGTTACAGGCCTGAATCAGGTGGGGGATGTGGGCAGCCAAGAGATTAGGAGACTCTTCACAGATAGAATGAGGATTTGGGCTGAGACAAAGCCAAGGGGTGAGGGTCCATCACCCCTTTTCTACAGTCCCCTAAGTCCTTCCCTTGTGGCCCCTTTGTGACTGTGCCTGTCTTAGGTTGTTCCTCCCTTGAGGAATCTTACCCATCATTGACTATCCAGCCATCTTCCAAGGGCCAAGCAGGGTGAAGTGAAGGGAGCAGAGGCTATGCCCCTGCGGGGAAGTTAAGTTTTGTCTCCTTAGTGGCTTATGGTCCCAAGATCTTTTTACTCAGCCTTAGCCATGGGGGGATTACAGCTTCTGAAACCAGGCTGGGCGGTTCCCAACAAGGTAGGATTTTTTTTTAATTATTTATTTTTAGAGAGAGGGGAAGGGAGGGAGAAAGAGATGGAGAGAAACATCAGTGTGTGGTTGCCTCTTGTGTGCTCCCTACTGGGGACCTGGCCCACAACCTAGGCATGTGCTCTGCCTGGGAATCGAACCCGTGACCCTTTGGTTCGTAGGCTGGCGCTCGATCCACTAAGCCACACCAGCTGGGGCCCAACAAGGTAGGATTTTATATGACCAAGTAACAATGAAAATTATTTGTATAACCTTTAAGTATAATAAACATTATGAAGAGAACATACAGAAGTAGAGACAGCCCTGGCCAATGTAGCTCATTGGATTGAGTGCGGGCCTGCAAACCAAAGGGTCACGGTTCAATTCCCAGTCAGGGCACATGCCTGGGTTGCAGGCCAGGTCCCCAGCAGGGGGCATGTGAGAGGCAACCACACATCGATGTTTCTCTCCCTCTCTCTCCTTCCCTTACCTTCTCTGTAAATATAAATAAATAAACTCTTAAAAAATTAGTAAAAGCTCTTGCATTAAAAAATATATTTTTTAAAATAAAAATGTTTTAAAAAAGAAGTAGAAACAGAGAGGATATGTCAAGTGGTCCCCAGATTTCCCCCCACTTAAAGCCAGCTTCCCTGAGAACTGCTTTTGCACAATGTCTAGCACAAAACAAATGAGGAAGGATGAATCATGCCATGATACAGTTGGTTAGAACTGTGTAGAAGATCCATTAGCCCAGTATTTGAGAAGATCTAAGGCTTATTTGGCTTAAGTATAGTTGGTTTAATGCTGGCCTCCAGCAGCAACCTAGCTAGTATCTAAGTTCTGCATTTAGTAGTAGTTGTGTGAGTATGAGTACCTTCTTGACACCTCAGTATTGTTTTCTCATCTGTAAAGTGAAAGTAAAAGAACCTACCTTTTACATGGGTAACATAGGATTAAATGAGGTACAGTATGTAAAAAAGACATGTAACAAATGGTAGTAGTCAGTATATTTTGCAGCATGCTTTCACTAGCTTATAAGAATGAAATATGTTTCCTGAGTTAGAAAATGCTGTTTTGTGAACTGTCTAACCCCCAAATCTGAGAGCTGGTGAGTGATAGAGCTAAGAATAGAAAGAATCCAGCTACTTAACTGGGCAGTGATGGGATTAAAGTGTTTCAGGCTTCTGAATTGTCTGGGCTTTGACCTGTCAACAGGGTTATAAGTTCTGTATCATTACTTTTCGTTATTTTTGCAGTATTGTATGTGCTGCACAAGTCAATTTCAGTGCATTAAAGTTCAGTATATGACTAATCAGAAAAAGTGTTGCTTGGAAGATTGCTTTATTTCAACTGCTCAAATATTTGATTAGGTAAGCAGTATCACATATCTTTTATGCTTTCTTTTTTTCTATTGACACTCCTCAGCAAGTTTTCTGACTGATATTCATTAATTAAAGTTTACCTCAAACTACAAAAAGGGAGTTTCTAATCCTCCCCCTTAACCCCCAAAAGGGATGTTATTATAATATCATTCATAAATAAATAAACTTAAGGGGGGAAGCATATATTTCCACTTGTTAGGTTTATTCTGGGAAAATAACTAGAGTTTATTTTTTTTTATCTTGTTCTGAGTTCAAATGCACTAGTTTGCAAAATGTTTTTGTAACACATAAGATTCAGAGTGCTGGAATGTTTCCCTGGGTACTGTGTTGCCTTTAAAAAAAATCACAGCTTCTTTCTGTAGAGGGGGTGTATTAATTGATTAACTGAGATAGTTTACTTGGCATTCACAACAAATATCTCTTCTGATATTCTATAAATACTGAAATTGCCATTTTTCTTCATTCACTTGTACTAGTTTTTTTAAAAGTCACTTCTGGGCTGGGTTGCTCAGTTGGTTGGAGTGTCATCCCAGTACACCAGGGTTGCAGGTTCAATACCCTGTCAGAGCTCATACAAGAATCACCAATAAATGCATAACCAAGTGGAACAACAAATTGATGTTTCTTTCTCTCTTTCTTTTTCCCTTCCTCTCTCTCTAAAATCAATTTTTAAAAAATCACACCCTGACCAGTGTGGCTCAGTTGGTTGGTCATCGGCATGCAAAGCAAAAGGTCACCTGTTCAATTCCCAGCCAGGGATTCCCAGTCAGGACATATGCCTGGGTTGTAGTTGTGGGCCAAGTTCCCAGGTGGGGCTTGGTCGAAGGTCAACCAATTGATGTTTCTCTCTCTTTCTTCTGCCCTTTCCCTCACTCTAAAAATAAATAAATATAATCTTTTTTTAAGTCATTATAGTTTTTAAAAAATTAATATATGGTTCTTTTTAAAAAATAAGACACTTATGTTGTATCTGTCTCCCCTGTCACCCAGGTACACTTCTTAGAAGCAAAGAAATAGTTTCCCTTTTAGGATCCTTCCTGGAATTCACACAATAATTCCCACCTATTTTTCATTGGACAGAATTAAATCACCTGGCCACACTAGCATCAGAAGTAAAATAGTCTTTTTGCATTGCTTGCCTTGAAAAATATTGCAGTTCTGTTTCCTGGGAGAAGGAATAGAACATTACTATTAAATGACAACTGTAGTCTTTGCCTGGGATTGTTCTGATTTATACTCCCCAACAATGTAAGAAAGTATAATTTTACAGTGTTATTGCTTTGTTACTTTTTACAAAGCATGCATAATTGAATTTATATAAGTTAAAGAACTTACTTGTTTGGGGTTTTTTTGCCTTAACTTTAGAATCTATTTCCAGCATAAGGTGTGACTTTAATTAAGTTAGAAAGACCTTGCTTACACTTATGTTTCATTAAAAACAAGAGTTTAACTGATATTGAGCATAACTGCAAGCAACATACTTCTTATAAGAGTTATTACTGAGTCTTTTGCATTTAGGCAGGCAAAATAAATGAGTTTCCATATAAACAGAAAAGTTATGCACCATATATTTATGTGCAAGTTACTACTCCATTTCTAGCATGCCTAGAGTTATACTTAGGAATTATGGGTTGATTTTTTTAAACCTTACATAGACTCCAAATGAGAGATCGTTTGGAAAGAGTCAGAGATGAATTAGAGCTACCTGGGCATTAATAAGTGGTATTTGAATTGAACCGGGAAAGATAGATTTTGTTATATTTTGGTTCTTTTGTGTGTTTTATACTGTTATCTTCAATATCAAAGATACTGTAGAAATTCTAATTACTTGCCATGTTGTTATACCGAGAAATATAAATAGAAAAGAAAATCGTTCACAAGCCCATCAGTTGGAATATTTCAGCTGACAGAAGGGGTAATGGGCTGTGCCGTGGTTGGGAAACAGGTGAGGTTAGGGCATGTAGTCAGTGGAATAGGATATATATATATGCAGAGGAAAAGAGAGCTGAAACCAGGAACATAGATTGGGCTTTGAGTGTTAACACTTTTGTTCAGAGTTTTTGAAGAACAAAGTGACCTTGTTTGCATTAGATAAATAGGTAGATCATTAGACTGGATGATCTCTAAGATTCGTTTTAGTACTATGAGTTTATAACACATGATGTGGTTGGGCTTTAGGCATGTCACCTTTGTATGGTGTCAGCTTGAGAGATTTAGTCATTGGTCAAGGTTTTTAGCTTAATAAAGTGAATGAGGTCACCAAGGAGGAAAGGTTAGATAGAGTAAGCTCACATTAAGGAAGTACTTCCCTCTCCATATTTTCCCTTTTTCCCTTAGAATTTAATTTTAAGGAATCTAGGTGATTTTGGTTTAGAGCTTAATGACATTTACTGATTGCATCTGTGTGGTTTTAGCATGTTATCTGTTCTGTTTTCTGTTCATTAGTAGTTGGATCTAGAGGCTTGATCACATTTCTGTTTGATTTTTCTTTTTTTCGTGTGTGGGCATGACTGCCTCACTAAGTCATGATGTGTACTTAATCAGGAGGCACATTTATTGGGTTGTCTGTCCTTTTGTGATATTAGCAAACATTGTTGATTAATGCCAAACCCATTGATTTGTTAAGGTTTGCAAAATGGTGATATTCTGATTCTACCATTCCTTCTTATTTGGTAGCTGAAATGCTTCTTTAAAGTGAAATTTCATCTTTTCTTTGACTACCTTTTGGTAAGTATATTTTTATAGGAAAGGTAGGGTAAATGCATGATATGTTCCCTTTTTGCATTTTTAAAATAATGAATTGGTTCATCAACATCCTCTAGCAGTGACCAATTAATATTATTGATTAATGGATTTAAACATATTTGATTTTTTATCTTATTGCAATTATTGTCTCTATTGATATACAAATTATATTATATTGCACAGGTGGCAAACACAAGGCCTGCAGGCTGAATCCAGGCCTCCACCTTGTTTACCCTGCCCAGCACCTTGTTCTACCTGATGGCAGCGCCAAGCTCTCACTTAACTATTACGGAGTAGTTACATTTATACAGTCCTAAAATTACATTCAGCCCTTTAAAGGCAACTGCGAGGCTGATGGGGCCGGCAGTGAAAATTAGTTCGACAACCCTGCTATATTGGCACTTGGCTCCTGAGACCTTTTGACATAATCCTAATACTCTAGTGGTCTAGATAGGACAGAATGTTCTAGGCCTGTACGTTTCCTACCCCAGAACTGAAATCAGCTATTTCTCCAAGGTTCCCTGGGCACTAGAGGTACTCATTCCTTTGGGTTGGTCATTGTTTCTAAGGCTTTTTCAGTAGACAGATCTTATTAAGATAAAATGACATCAGGAGTTCATACTGATACTTCAAATTGAAATTAATTATTAAAACGCTGATCTTAAACTTGTATCTCCTTTCTCACGTATTGAGAATCCTGGTTTTCAATGGCAGCAGAATGACTGAAGTAAAACATCACATAAGTATGTACGTATTTGTTTCATCACGTAGTACATACATGGCACTGAACATACCAACACCAACAATGTGATTAATGAAAAAAGGTAAAGACTTTTTTTAGCTTTATTAAGGTATAATTGACAAATGAAATTGTAATACTATATTTGAAGTGTATAACATGATGATTCCCACAATTGAATTAACACATCCATCACCTCATATATTTACCACTTTTTTGGTTTTGTTTTGTTGGGGGGTTTTTTGTTTGTTTTTTTGAGCAAACATTTAAGTTCTCTCTTAGCAAATTTTAATTATGATATTCTATAATGTTCAACTGTGTTCAACTATAGTTACCATGTTATACATTAGATTCCTTTCAGAAAACAGGTTAAGAGTGTTTAAACAGCTTTATTAAAGTATAATTGACTTAAAACAAAGTGCACATATTTAAATTGTACAATATAAATTTGATATATGTATACATCCATGACACTGTCACCTCTATCTGAACATATTCATCACCACAAAAAGATTCCTTCCCTTTGTGATCCGTTCCTTTTATGTCTCCCTACCCCACTCCTGCCCGTCTCCAGGCTTTTTGTCAATACAGATGAGTGCATTTTCTAGAATTTTGTGTAAATAGTATTATACAGAATGTACTTTTTCGTCTGACTTATTTCACTCAGCATATTTATTTTGAGATTCATATCATTGCACAAATCAATAGTTAATTAATTTTTATTATTCAGTAGTAATCTGTCACAGGGAGGTATAATAGTTAGGGTTTATTTCTAGTTTGGAACTATTACAAATAAAACTGCTATGATTATCCATGTCTTAGTCCTTGCACGGACATATTTTCATTTCACCTAGGAGTGGAGTAACTGGATAATATGGTAAGTGTGTGTATAACTTTTTGAGTTAAACTGTTCCAAAGTAGTTTCACCATTGTACATCTCCAACAATGTGTGAGTTCCAGTTCCTCCATAATCTTGTTGATGTTTAGTAGGGTCATTCTTTTAAATTTTAGATATTCAATAGGTGTTTACTTATCTCTTAGTGTAATTTTAATTTGCATTTTGTTCATGACTAGTGATTTGTCATCTGCATGTCTTTTTTGGCAAAGTGTCTTCATGTCTTCCTATTTAAAAAAAATTGTGTTTTCATCTTATTGATCTTTGAGAGTATTCTCAATACAAATTCTTTATCAGCTGTATGATTTTCAGATAAGCTCTCCAGTTGGTGACTTGTCTTTATTTTCTTAACAGTGTCTTTTGAAGAGAAGATCTTCCTTTTGATTACTTCAATTTATGATTTTTAATGTAGATAATGAGTATTTTTATGACTCCAGTTTATCTTTGTTGTTAGCTTTCCTAGCTAAAATCCTTTGCCTTATTATTTTAGTAATTGCTTTAGGGTTTATTGTATACATCTCTAAGTCATCACACTATACCTTCATTTCCTGTGGTTGAGGGTTCGATTCCCAGTCAGGGCACATGCCTGGGTTGCAGGTTCCATCCCTGGTCTGGGCACATACGGGAGATGACCATTTGGTGTTTTTCACTCGTATCTATGTTTCTCTCCAGAAGCAATGAAAAATTGTCCTTGAGTAAGAAGTAAAGAAAAGTAATGACTAAAACTATCACAGTACTCTGTAAAATGAGACAGTCTGTTCTGTGGGGCCATTCGTTTTCCTGTAGGGAGACCCTTGTTGATTTCACTTCGAGGTATCCCAGAAGACACATTGCAAGTTGTATGGCTTTTATTCCAAGTAAAACGAGATCGTACTGGGTAATGTCCCCTCCTTAGCCTTTTTGTTTTTTCGAAGTAATATGCTTATTAAATATCTTCCAAAATAAAGTCTTTGTCATGCTGGCATCAGATTTTTTTTTTTGACAGCTAGCCCATCTTTTATGACCTGAATGTCATTTTATCATCTTTGGAAATGTTGGCAGGTAGATGCCCCTTGTTGAACAAGAAAGACCTAGAAATCATTATCTCTAACAATATACAAGCCTTTCTTAAATGTGCTGCCAGAAGCAAAACCTTTTTGGATTGATGACATGTGGCACCTGCACAGTGGCTTTTCCTTCCCATTTTTAAAGTAAAATGTCCCTTCATCACAACCAACTTTTCTTTGGTCTCATGCTTCCAGTCATAATGCATTAAGACTGGTATGTTGATCATTGCTTTGTGGGGTGGGGGGAGCGGTTGCAGGTGAGGGGGAAGAATGGAAGGGAAGGGAAAGGGAAGGTTTGTCAGCATTTCTGTCTTAGAAAAAGAATTTAGGTTATTGAAGTGTAACATTAGCTGTTTCACAAACCTTGTGGATATACATGTTTCTTTAAACAAATAAAAACAGATTGAGAGCATTTACTTACTATATGGTAGTTCTTCCATTTGGTGTTAACTTGTTTTTGTCTTTAGAGGAAGCCATAGTTTGCAAGGAAATTTTCTCATTCCCATTAACTACATAAATATTTTGGAACAGTATTTTAGGATTTCTCTTTACCCTTTAAGGTTATTCCATCCGTAAGCTCAGTGAACAACATTCTGTAAAACTCCTTGTTTTCCAAACGGACTTACATTGGTAGGGCTCTCCCTTTCAACAAACATCTACTGTGTAATAAGTGGCAGGGAGATAAAGCTGAAACAAAACAAACTGTCCTGTCCTTGTGTAGAAACAACTAAGTAACTGAATGGTTTCATTTTTTTTTGTTATATTTTTTAAGTTTTCCTAAACCACGTTTCTGAGAAATGCTCTCTCCAGCTAATGAATAATATATATCTGGGAAGGGAGTTGGTTGGAGAGGAGAGAACATATATTAATGAAGCAAAGAACTTTAGTTTCTTTGAAATATTCTTGTGACCAGATGCTGGGAAAAAATACAATTAGTTTCCTAAATACAGTTTTGGCTCTGAAATACCTACATACTTAATGAAACCAAAATTGAGCACTTCTAAAGTAGTCTGATCTATATATAATAGCATTTCCAAAAGTAGAGCTTTTGTAGGCGGTCCCTATTAACTCTTCCTCCATGTCCTCTCTGCATATTCCCATTAATACACTCCTTAGACATACCAAAAAGGGTGATTTATAATAAAAAGGAGAATTCTGTGAAAGATAATTGTGGTCAAAGGCATCCTTAGAATGTAGAGAGAGTGAATTTTGTAATCGCCGCTTCATAGAACTTCGGAGTTCAGAGAGAGCTCCCTAATTAAAACAAATAAACAAACACATATTATAGAGTCCAACAGACTTTAATCCAGTCTCAGCTCTGCCATTTATTCTCTGTGACCCAAGACAAATTTGTTTACTTCTTTGTGTATCAATTTTTCTTCTTGAAACATGAAAGTAACAGTATTTCCCATGAAAATTGCACATCAAAGGCTCTCACTATTCATTTGTTCAGCTAATTTATTAATGTTATATTAGACTGTTTAATGGTATCTGCTAGTGTTAATAATTGATGAACAGACTTCCGGCCAAAATGGAGGCGTAGGTAGACATGCTGTGCCTCCTCACACAACCAAGATAGGAACAACAACAATTTAGAAACAGAGTAACAACCAGAACTGACAGAAAATAGAACTGTATGGAAGTTGGACAACCAAGGAGTTAAAATAGACACATTCATCCAGACAGGTAGGACAGACAGAGTCGGGCAGCCGGGTGGAGAGGGGTCAAGGAACAAAGAGGTTGGGACCCGGCACGTAAGGCATCCTGGGCGTGCAAGACCGAAGCAGCCGGACCCTGGGCGCGCAAGTGGCAGCTGGCAGACCCCAGATGACCGAGAGGTGGCAACCAGCAGACCCAGTGAGGTGGCGATTGTGAAGCAAGGCACTGCATGCAAGGCAGCTGGCTGATGAGGCAGTCCTGGGGTCTCAGTGCCGGGAAATAGAGCCTCAGGGCACTAATTGAAAACACCTGTAGGGGTGGAGCCACAGGGAGAGTCTCCCAGCCTCACAGGAGAGGTCGTTGGAAAGACCCACGGAGTGCACCCACACAGGAATTAGCACCAGAAAGGCCCAGTTTGCTTGGGGGAAGTGGCGGAAGGGACTGAAGTCTGACGGAGAGTGGAGCAAGTGCTATTGTTCCCTCTCGAACCTCGCCCCCACATACAGCGTCACAACCCAGCCACTGGGGTGCCCTGCCCTGGTGAACTCCTAAGGCTCCACCCCCTATACATAATAGGTACGACCAGATCAAAAAAAAAAAAAAACAGGGCTCAGACAGAAGTACAAATCAAAGCCTCAGAGCCAATACTTTTAAGAGACCAAGAGATAGCCAACCTATCAGATGCATAGTTCAAAGCACTGGTGATCAGGAAGCTCACAGAATTGGTTGATTTTGATCGTAAACTAGATAAAAAAATGAAGTCTACAATAAGTGAAATGAAGAAAAATGCACAGGGAACCAATAGTGATGGAATGAAAGATGGGTCTCACATCAATGGAGTAGACCAGAAGGAAGAAAAAAACATACAACCAGAAAAGAATGAACAAATAAGAATTCAAAAAAATGAGGAGAGGCTTAGGAACCTCCAGGACATCTTTAAACGTTCCAACATCTGAATTATAGAGGTACCAGAAGGAGAAGAGGAAGAGCAACAAGTGGAAAACTTACTTGAACAAATAATAAAGGAGAACTTCCCCAGTCTGGCAAAGGAGATAGACTTCCAGGAAGCTCAGAGAGTCCCAAAGAAA
>JAPYXV010000956.1:0-14586 GCA_028533065.1 Trachops cirrhosus | reverse complement strand
ACTTGGAATACTTCTTTCCAGCCCTTTCTTGCCTGTATGGTCTCTTTTGAGAATCAGCTGACAGTCTGATGGGAACTCCTTTGTAGGTAACTGTCTTCTTTTCTCTTGCTGCTTCTAGGATTCTCTCCTTCATTTTTACCTTGGCTAATGTAATTATGATGTGCCTTGGTGTGTTCCTCCTTGGGTCCAACTTCTTTGGGACTCTCTGAGCTTCCTGGCCTTCCTGGAAGTCTATTTCCTTTGCCAGATTGGGGAAGTTCTCCTTTATTATTTGTTCACATAACTTTTCCACTTGTTGCTCTTCCTCTTCTCCTTCTGGTACCCCTATAATTCGGATGTTGGAACGTTTAAAGATGTCCTGGAGGTTCCTAAGCCTCTCCTCTTTTTTTGGAATTCTTGTTTCTTCATTCTTTTCTGGTCAAATGTTTCTTCCCTTTGGTCCACTCTATTGATTTGAGTCCCAGTTTCCTTCCTGTCACTATTGGTTCTCTGTGCATTTTTCTTCATTTCACTTAGCATGGCCTTCATCATTTCATCTAATTTGTGGCCAAATCCAACCAATTCTGTGAGCATCCTGATTACCAGTGTTTTGAACTGTGCATCTGATAGGTTGGCTGTCTGTTCATCACTTAATTGTATTTTTTCTGGAGCTTTGATCTCTTCATTCATTTGGACCATTTTTGTTTTTGTCTCAGTGCACCTACTACATATAAGAGGTGGAGACTTAGGTGTTCACCAGGGCAGGGCAACCCACATCACTGCATTGTGATGCTGTATGTGGATAAGGAGTCTGCGAAGGAACAATGGTGCTTGCTCTGCTCTCTGCTGGTTGTCAGTCACTTACTACACTACCCACAAGCAAAGTGGACCCTTCTGGTACTGATTCCCAAGTGGGTGCGCTCATGTACATTCTAGGGCCCTGTGGGTCTCTCCAACGAACTGTACTGTGAAGCTGAGAGTTTCTCCCGCTGGGGCCACAACCCCCACAGGTGTTTTTAATCAGTGGTTTGAGGCTTTATTTCCCCACGCTGGGACCTGAGGTTTCGAGGTCTGTGTCACTCCCCAGGTGTTCCTCCCGGTTTATCTGCACGTGAATGGGGGACTCCTGGCTTCACAATCTGCCACCTCGCTGGGTCCACCAGCCGCTGCCTTGCCCACCTTGGTCCTCCGCTGCCACTTTACCTCGAGTCCTCTCTGCCCCGGCTTCCCGTCTCTGTCCCTGCTATGGTCTGGATGGATGTTTCTTCTTTAACTCCTTGGTTGTCAGACTTCTATACAGTTCCATTTTCTGTCAGTTCTGGTTGTTTTTTTGTTTTTAAATTGTTCTTGTCCTTCTTTTGGTTGTGCAAGGAGGCACAATGTGTCTACATATGCCTCCATCTTGGCTGGAAGTCCTAGATCATGATTATTCTTTAGCTTCTCTCATTAACCCTTGAGCTCCTCCAGCACAGGGAGGGTACCCAGACCCAGTTTGGCCCTTGTACACAGTAGGATCTCAACATGCATCTGTGGATTGGCTGAATGACCTATGCCTGACTGGAAGCATGAATGGTGCAATCCTCTCTGAACTGAGCTCATCCAAGGGGCTTTCTCTCCTCTGTGCTCAGAAAGCTGAGGGTAGTGGATCTTAAACCTGACATTTCTATGGAGGGGATCTCTGAGAAGCACATGGTTGGTCGAGTCCTGCATTTTCTCTGCACTGTCCAATACAGAAGCCACTAGCCACTTGTGACTATTTAAATTTTAAAATTCAATAATTTAGAATTAAATAAAATGAAAAATTCAGTTCTACAGTTATACTAACCATGTGTCAAATGCACCATCTCCTATGGCTAATGACTACCACATTGGATAGCATAGTTATAGAACATTTGCATTTTTGCAGAAAGTTCTATTGGTGCTGTTCTAGAAGTTTCCTATTTTCAGTCATCTTGTGCTTTCTGAGTACACTGATCTTTCAGACCAAGGAGCTGGCTTCGGGCTTGGGAAATCTGGTCACTGTGGCCAACACACAGTAGTGGGATGGAGAGAGGGGCCGGAGAGAAGCTCCCTCACAGGAGAGTCAGCCCTATCACCATGCTGTGTAAGTTCCCCAGGCTTGAAGTGAAGAGGTTAAAGGCATCAGCATTGCTGTCTGTGCTCAGATCTGTGGGCTAATCAATAAACCTCGCTGGGCCTCAGTTTCCTCAGTTGTGAAGTGGGAATGCTAGAACTTCACAGGGCCTTCAGGGAAAATTAGATGAGCTCTCTCAAAATCACTTGCCCTGAACGGGTTGTGGAGAAGTGATTGTTTGCTCTTCCTCCCCTGAAGAGAAGCTGGGTGGTTGAGGGTCACAGACAAGTGACCCTGTGAACTGCAGTGCAGCCCCCCACCCTCACCTCAGCCTACTTTTCTAGATCCAGTGAGTCCTGTCTGGAATGTTACTTTTCTAGGTTTGGCAATTTGATCAGACAGAATCGTACCTTCACCAGTAAATAAGCTTTATCACTTTCCCCAAAGGAAAGGGTATAGAGGGGAGTTAGAGGCAAGAGTCCGGCCTTCACAGGAATGGACTGCCTCTACCCCTCACCCCCCTTCCCTTCTCACTTTTCACCTTCAGTTCCCCCTACCTGCCCCACACTGCTGCACTTTCCTAGTAAAAATCAGCACCTCTTGCCTGTGAATTTCAAACTCAGCAATAGCCACCGCAGTCATAGCTGCTGTTTGTGGAGGTCCTTGATGCACTAGGCACTGTTTGAAAGTATTCACATACAAGGTTGTAAAAACCCTCTGGGGGGGGTGGTCACTTAATTAGCCCATTTTACAGATGAGGGAACTGAGGTCCATAGAGTCTCACTAACATGCCCAAGGTTGCATGGCAGGTGAAAATGGCAGAGGAGGGAATTGAACTCAGGTCTGTAAGAAGTCAAAGGCCCTGCTTCATTTAGCATTCCGCACTTTGCATGGGTGCAGAAGATGATTACGTTAGACTAATGGGCATGGGGAAGGGCGTTCTAACTGAGGGATGGCCCAGCATTGGGTTGGAAGCTCAGGCTTTGTGGCAGCAGTTCAGCTTTGAAATCTGGCTCTCTGTTGATGAACAGGAAGATCTTAGTTAAGTTGCTTAAGAACTTTTAAAAACCACTTTTAAGTTTCAGTTTCCATATCAGTAAAAAGAGGATGATAATTAAACCTCATTATCATGTTTTGAGGATTCAGTGACTGAGTGGCCCATAGTGGGTGTTCGGATCACCGTAGAAACACCTGCCCTTGCAGCTGTCTCCTCGCCCTAGACGGCGGCTTCTCACCTCAGCACATTTGACATTTGAGTTGACAATTCTTTGTGGCGCGGGCTGTCCTGTGCACTGCGGCATGTCTACTGGCATCCTTGGCCTATGCCACTAAATGTCAGTTGGAACAACCAAAAATATCCCCATACTTTGTTCATTGTCCCTGGGGGGTAACATTTTTCTTTCATTCCTATGGGTGAGAATGCCTGCCCTAGCCACACGCATCCCCAGGTTCACTGGAAATGGCACAGGTGCCGTTCACGCCTGAACGCTGTCTGTGTCCATTCACCACGCGACAGACCAAGGCCGGTGTGCGTGCTGGAGCGCCGTCTCCCAGTGCGTTGGTTGGGCAGGGGCTGCCCTCAGCCTGGGGTGGCAGTGCTGGTGCCTTCTGAGGATTGGCACCCAGCTCACTGCTTCAGCCGGCAATTATCTGAACAGAAGTGCTCTAATTGCCTGAGGATCAGGTTTCCTCTGGGGTCCTTTCTTTCAAGGATCCTGTTGCTGTTTATTTATACTCATCCCAGTAAGAAGCATGTGCTCAGCTGCATGGGGAATTAATGATGGGAGGGTCACTGCAGACGGCACCCAGGGAGACGCCTGTAAGTCCACCCTCCAGAGGTTCCTTATTTGCTGGATCTGTCTGGCAGGGCCCTGGTGGGGCAGAAGTGTGTGTGTATGCGTGTGAGCATCCATGCACTGAGAGTGGGCATTTGTTGCCTCTCTGAGTTAGCACTCGTAATAACACAAGTGCCTCCCTCAAGGAAGTTTCTGCTCTCACACCTGGCCACCAGCCTGGGTCTCAGCCACCCAGACTTCCTGCAGCCCATCACAGATTCTTGGGGGTTGCTGAGACCCAAAACCATCCCAGCTGGCCGTCCCCCTAGAGGGGACCTAATGAAGTCAACAAGAAAGCCTCACTGATGTGTGGGCTCTACCCTTAACAAGCTTTCTCATGGTGATCATCGTGATAAGGATAATACTAAACAACCTTTGCTGAGTGCTGACTCTTCCCACCACTGCACTGCTCATTTGTTCACTCATTCATTCATTCACTCACTCATTCATGCATTCACACCTCGAAACAGACAAATACTGAGGACTGCTATGTGCCCCAGTCATCACTATAGTGCCAGGGTGGTGAGAAACAATTAGACAAGCAATTAGCTCCCACAGAGCTGACAATGTTGGGGATGAAGAGGGGAGACAAAAAACAACCCCTCTCCCACAACCACACAATTGTGAACAAAAAAATAAATAAATGAACAAGAGCATTTCAGTGACTGATACATGCAAGGAAGAAAATAAAGTGGAGGAACATGACAGAGATTTGCTAAGGCAAGAAGGGCTTCTTCAGCATGAGGTATCGTCAGGGAAACCCTGAGACTGAGCCCTAATGATGGTGACGGAAGTGTTCTTGGAAGAGAAGCAGCAGAACAAATGCACTGAGGTGGCAATGAGCTTGAACTACTCAGGGAACAGAAAGGCACTGGGGTGACTAGAAGACCAGAGAAGAAAGGGGTTCTGGCAGTTGGGGGGGGTCCCGGGAGGGAGGAGGTAGTCAGAGAGACAGGCAAAGACCATGGTAAAGAGGTAGAGTTCTATTCTAAGCACAGTGGGAACCAGTAGAAGGTATTATGCACAGATGGTGTGATCTGATAGATGCGTTTTCAAAGCCCGTGTTGTCTGCTGTGTAGAGTAGATTGAGGGGAAGGGAGGGAACGTAGGCAGACCAGTTGGGTGAGGGCAGTGAAGAGGCGGACTGGGTTCCTCTTGCTGCTCTAACAACTTACCACAAACCTTGTGGCTTAAACAGCTCAAACTTACTATCTACTGGCTTTAGGTCAGAAATATGAAGTGAGTCCCACTGGGATAAAGTAAAGGTATGGGCAGCGCTGGCTCCTCTGGAGGCTTTAGGGTAGAATATAGTCCTTGCCTTTCTTTCCTGGCTTCTGGAGGCCACCTGCATTTGTCAGCTTGTGGCCCTCCTGCATCTTGAATGCTGGCTTGGTGGCATCTTTAAATCTCCCTCCCACCTCTGCTTCCATCATCATGTGACTCTGCCCCTCCTGTCTCCCTGTCATGAGGACTCTCCTGATGACATTGGACCCACCCAGGTCCACCTCCAAGTCCCGTGATCCTTAACGTAATCACACCTGCAAAGTGCCTTTTGTCATGCCAGATCACATCTCCACAGGCTCTGGGGATTAGGACATGGGCTCCTTTGGGGCCGTTACTCTGCAGACCACAGGAAGGGAGCCGTGACGGCAGCGGGGATGATGCCGGTGGGAATGCAGAGAAGTGAGTGGGTAGGGGATTTGTGTTAGAGCCAGAACCGATAGGACTTGCGGATGGGTGGTCTGTGGGCTGTGAGGGAAAGTGAGGACTCCAAGAGTTCCCTTGGCTTAGATGGGAAGAGATCAGGCTTGCGGGTGGGGATGCCAGTCAAGAGGTCTTCTTGGCCATGTTTATTATTATTGAAGGTACCCACTAGACAGTCCGGTGGAAATTATCAAGCAGGCAGTTGGATGGACGAGTCTAGAGTTAAAGCAGTGGCCAGTGATGGTGATGGAAACGTGGGAGTCATCGGCCTATAGATGGAATCTCAACAGTGGGACTGGATGGGGCCACCTGGGCAAAGTGTAAGGAGGAGCAGAAGGTGATGGACTTTAAAAGACGAAACAGAGAAGGGGAGCCACTTGTCCAAGGTTTGCAGCTGGACGGCATGCCCCTGGCCCAGGGCTGAGTGGCTCCAAAGCCTATGCTCCTTACTCTTCCCTGGGCAGCATTTTGCACAGCTTTATTTTATTTTTATATATTTATACTTTATTTAGAATGCTTTATCAGTTACCATAGAATATTTGACATATTTCTGCTCTGCAGTACTGCAAAGCTCAGGAGGACAGTCATTTTGTTGGGTGCTCTATTCCCAGTGCCCCCTAGCTGAGGGACTGGCTCTGCCCCTCACTGGTGGGTCCCCTGTCCTGCCAAGACCTTCACACAGTCAGCAAGGAGCTTGGCGACGGGAGTAGGTGCTGCCATACCCCCACTGTGAGAAGTCAGAGGAGGGATGGGGACCAACCAAATCCTGTCCTCTCCTTTCAGCTGTTTAGAACTATGCCCCACACCTGCACCCCCACACCAGTTATAGGGACACTTTCTCTGCTTTAGGGGAGGCTGAAAGCCAACTGATTCTCCCCAGTAAACTGGGGCCCGAGAGCACAGGTCCTCAGAGAGTCAGCCTGTCTGGCTCCTTGGCAGGCCCTCAGAATCTGGCAGGGGCTGGTACTGAGAGAAGCAAAGCCCCTGCTTCCTGGTGTGGGAGCTTGTGTCCTCTGAGGAGGCTGCTTGTCCTTCCCTTCCCCTTTCGTCTCCCTTTCTCCCTCTCTCTCATCTTCCATCTCTCCTTCCTCCCTTCCTTCCACAAACAGCACGGGCACACAGTGGGGTGGAAAGCTGACCCTCGACCCTGCCATCATGGAGCTGAGGGTCAAGCCCACTGGTTCTCGTTCCTGGTGGAAAGTACAGATGTCCACGCCCCAGAGCAAGTGCACTGGGTTTGGGGTGGGTGGTGATGGTGGTGGGGTGGGGGAATCCGGCTTCCACATTTTTTGAAATGTCTCTGGTTGATTCTAATTCCCAGTGGGAATGAGAAATCCTGGTTTGGGAAGCTAATGGGTTAATCCAACAACTCTAAATAATACAAAACTGCAAATCCAGACAAGTGCTATGGCAGTGGGGTGTGGAGTTGGAGTTTGGGGGGTTTGACTTGGCTGGGAAAATTGGGGAAGGCTTCTCAGAGCAAGTGACTTTGAGTTGAGATTTGAAGGATAGGTGGGTAAGGGTGAACATAGGGAAGAGGTGAGGGAAAAGCATGTGCAAGGGCCCTGGGGCCAGGGGGAACGTGGTGAGAACACTGACATGCACTCAAGAAGAGAAGATGTGGCTGGCAACAGGAGAATGGACTGGCAGGGGAGGCAGGAAGGAGAGAGCCGGGAGAGGTGAGGGTGGAACAGGTGGGCAGGAGCCAAACCACTCAGGCTTTGTTGGCTTGTCAGCCAAGGTAGGAGCTTTGTCTTTATCCAGAGATTAAGGGGAAAGTGTGGAAGGAAGCATTGAGCAGGGGCAGGCCTGCCCATACTTACAAATATGCCTCAGGCTACATGGGGAATGTGCATGGGCTAGGGACGGTGTTCAAGGGTGCATTTTAGGCAGACCTGTCAGGAGACCATGCCATGGTCCAGAGGAGGGTCAGGACGTGGGATCATGGTGTCAGTTAAGAAAAGTGGGCCACATGCCAGAGGCTAAGTCACTTGGCTGGATTCACATGCCAGCAAGTTCAAATCCAGTTCAATTGTCTTGCAAAGTCCATGCACTAAGTCACCAAAATTCTACCTGCAGGATCCCCCTCATGGATTCTTGCCATCACATTTGTGGGTCACAACCAGACTTTGCAAAACAAACAGACACAAACAAATGGGGGAGGATAGAAGAAGACATAGCACTGAGTATTGTCTGTAGAAAAGGTCAGGACTTCTTCGTGTAGATGTTTCTGCTTCATATAGATGAGAGTACCAGGTTGTGATGGAAAACCTATCACAACCTTGTGGCTGGTTCTTGTGGCTGGTCAAGGCCAAGACAAGGTTGGAAAACGCTGCTCTGAGAGGCTGTTGTGACCACCCTCTGCCCCCTTTCTCCCGCTGACTCTGGGTCCTGGTAATGAGTTACCAGAGCGGCTGTCCCCAAACCATAGCACCTTATGGTTTTTCAGACCGCAGCATGGTGAGTCAGGTGAGGGCTGGCAGAGCAGCCAGTCCACAGGCCGAGTGGCCATGGCAGAGGGAGAGGCCACGTGAGCCCTCTGTAACTCAGGGTCCAGCCCAATCCCGAACCCTGCTCCGTGACAGTGCAGGGCTGCCCCTGTCTAATCTGCTGCGCTATTCAGCACTGCCAGCCCCTGGCAAACAGTCAGAGTCCTGGTGACCCCAGCATCTTCTCTCCATCCCCGGCTGCCAGAAAGGAGCAGGGTTGTGGAGTTGAGAGGCCTTTAATTTGTTTGATATAAGACTTTGCCTCCAAACAGTGTGCACTGCCAGGGAGGCTTGGCTTGGCCTGGCGTCTGAGAAAGCACGCACACAAATCCCCCAGGACAGAGGCTGGAGGACAAGAGAACGAGGGAATGAGGGGCTGCTCCTGTCTCCTGCCCGTGCCACCTTCTTCCTGGGCCCTGAGCATCCCAGAGGCCTGGCCCAGGGAGGGCATAGAAAGACTTTGAGCTTCTAAATCCCCTAGAGTTAGTACTGAACCCCAGGCATTTAACTTCAGTCAACTACATCTCTCCAAGCCTTGGTTTCCTCATTTGCAGGCCCCTATTGTTCTCTTTCATCACCATTATGGAATGACATGACAGTGCTTGAATTCCAAATAGATCCCCAGTTCGGTTGAAAAGAATGACAAGGGAGTCCCGCCTTTCCTCAGATACTCACTGTAATCATCTATTTATTTAACTCTTTTCCTACTTATATTCCCAGCCCCTCTTGTAGCCAGTTCTAGCAAGTGAAATGTGGACAGAGGTACCTGGGAAAGGCTTCCTTTCTCAAGTAAAACCTGGCTCAGAGAAAATCACCAGTCTCTTCCCTCTTCTTCCTCTCGACATGAGTGTGGTGTTGGAGGCACAGCAGCCATCTTGAGACGAGGAAGATGTATGATAAAGATGAAAGAAGCCCATTTGGGATGTTGTGACATACAGACTTCAACTGCTCATCTTCAGACTTCTCATCCATTTTAACATTTTCATTATTGTTTTTTAACTTATAGGCAAATACAAGTTCTGATGTATATAGTGATCTGTTCCTGTGAAGCGTTATCCCTGAATTTATTCATTCAACACACATTTATTGAGTCCCTACCATGTGCTGGACAGAGCCACTACAAGGGTGAATCAAATTTTGACCCTTCCTTCAAAGAGCTCCAAGTTTAATGTGGGAAGTGAAAAATGTAGCATCCTCACAATGAAGGGGGTCTCTCTGCCCCCTAAGATCTAGCTATGATCAGCCAGACACCTGTGAATTCCAAGCAGGTTTGACAACCTCACATTCAAATTTAGATCAGACTTCTGGCTTCTGTTAGGAAGTTCCTATTTCTGAATCTTATCTTTGTTGCTTTACTCTGCCAGTGTTGATCCAAATGGGAGACACCTTTTCAAGCCACCAGTCAACAAGCCTTTGCCAAAACTTTGTCCCCAAAACCCCCACTTACCCAAGAACTTTGTGTAGCAGACTTGGCTGAAGGTTTGGGGAGGGATACCCCAGACTGAAAATTAAACACTCCTGGAAGTCATTTGTTACCTCCTACAGCTACTCTTCCACCCTCTTCTCCTCTTGCCTCCTCCCTCCCTTCCACCTCAGTTACTCTCAAGGAATGTACATCCTGGTCTAAATATACTCGAGGAAGCTGAGGTGCTGAAGGGAGCAGGGCTTTGAAGTTAGAGGAACTAGATGACAATCACATAGTTTCTCTGTGACTCACTTTTCTTATCTGCAAAAGGGAGATAATAACCATCCTCCCCCAGCCCCCACACACCAAGAGTTAGGGGGAGGACTGAGTGGAGCAGTGGTTGGCACAGGGTCTAGGGAATTTGTGGTATAATTGATATTTTAGCTCCATATTACCTGCCCCACTATGGTTCCCAAAGGAGTTTATTACAAAAAAAGTTTTCATCTCAAGTAGAAAACCATCACCACTTGGCTTCTGTTTCTATGACCCTGAGCAGAAATAGCAGGAATGTGTTTCTTCATTGTGACCCAATGAATAGAGGTGTGGAGTATCTTTGAAGAAGAAAATGGGATATTTGGAACTACTGACATTGTTGGTCAACTCTGCTCTATTTCCCCAGACCAATACAGGTCTGTCAAATTGTGTTATCATCATGGGAAAACCGAGGGACTGTGCCTCTTCTCCATACACACCTGTCCCAGTGACTATCCCATTACTTTTCTATGACCTGGTGTCCTCTTTCTCCTGCAGATATGAGGGGTCTGGATTCATTTCTGAGACTTCTTTTTTTATTGAGATATAATTCACATAACATAAAATTTACCCCCTTAAAGTGTATAATTTGGTTGTACAACTATTACCACTATCTAATCTCAGAATATTTTCCTGACCTCACAAATAAATCCTGTACTTATTAGCAGTCACTCCCACTCCCACATCTGCAGCCCACACAGTCCCTAATCTACTTTCTGTCTCTATAGCCCCTCAGAAACTTCTGGCACCAATATTTCAAGTCTGTGACTCATGATCTCCATTTTAATAGCTTTGGCCTTGACATTCCTACCTTACCTTTGCTCCTGGATAAAGCAAGTTTAATCTTCCCTAAGAACTATTGTTCATTATTTTCCCCACATTTGGACTCCCTTCCTGTGTTTGTGGAATTATTAGTTTGTGGCTCATTGTATGAGGCAAAGCTGTTTCTATTAAAGCTCACAAAGCTTGATGCATGCTTTCCTAGACTCCCTTGCAGCTAGACCTCAGATACATTAGCTAAATTCAACCAAGGATTTATAATCTGGAGCTAGAGGCCTAACAAATCAGGGAGGTGGGGAGTCTTTGCTGGCAGTTGGGTTGGCCTCAGATGTCCAAGGTCTATAGGCAGTCATGATGATGAGTCCATGGCGACGGGGATTATGTCCAGTGGCACCACTGTTCTCACTAGACTGGTTCTAATTCTGACTGTGGTCCTGTCTCTCTCTCAGACTCTTTGTTTCCACCATTGTTTCAGCTGGGTCCTTCAACCTTCCTAGCTATTGTGTGAGTTAAATTCTATTTTGAAAATAGATTCCCCTTTAGTTAAAAATCATCCAGAGTTGGTTTCCATGCTTGCAGCTGAGAACACCATCTCAGTTTAATATAGCATTTTATGAGTAGTCTTCATCAGAACAGGTTTACAGAGCTCTTCCCCCAGAACACTGCAATATAGAGGGTGCCACATTTTAAAGATTGAGCCTCCCCACCCCCATGTTCATCCTTATTCCTGCTGCAGTGCATCTGTGAGCTGGTCTCTTCCTCTGGGGACATCTGCTTAGTAGCAGGTTCACAAAGATGGAGATGGAGACTCAAGATCAAAGGCATTGCATGCCCATCCTAGATGCCTCTGTCAGGGAGAAGGCCAAGCCTCTCCTCACTCTCTGAATCTCCTTTTTGAAAACTGAGTTTCTGGCTGCTTGTCCTCTGCTTTAGATTTAATTGTGTCCCCCAAAATATACAATGAAGTACTTACCCTAATACCTAAGAATATGACCTTGTTTGGAAACAGGGTCACTGAAGATGTGATTAATTAGGATGAAGTCACACGGGCACAGGGAGCCCTTCCTGTGGTATGACTGGTGTTTTCATAAGATGAGAGGACAGAGGTAGGGGCACACCGAGGGCAGAAGGCCATGTGATGATGCAGGGAGAGAGATTGGAGTGACACAGTGCCGAACTAAGGAATGCCAGGATTGCTGGCCACCACCAGAAGCTAGGAAGAGGCAAGGAGCGACTTGAGCCTTCAGAGCTGGGGTGAATAATTTCTGTTGTGGTAAGTCACACAGTTTTTGGTCCCTTGTTATGACTGACAGCCCTAGGAACTAAAACAGTCTTTTTAGTTCCTAGCAATAGCTCTGCTTAAGAATCCATCCATCCTCGGAGGCAAGTTGGACTGGGTGCTTCTCAGCCCCATTGCTGCCTGCTGCACGGGCAGGAGAAGCCATTTTCCTTCTTAGAGTCTCCATTTCCTCATCTGTAAATCAAAGACGAACATGCTTCCTTCAAAGACAGGCATTTCAAGTAGCGCCTGGTGTACAAATGGCAACTATTAATATTCAACAAATGCTCCTTGTCAGTATCTGGCCCCCACATTCCCTCCCTTGTTGAGGGAAATCAGTCTAAAGCCTGCCCTTAGAATGCAGATCAATGCCATGGATTATTCAAAAACAATGAATTTTCTTTACAAAAGAGAGGAAGATTCCATGTGTGCTGTATCTCCCCCCTCCGCTCTTTTTTTAATACAGCCTTTTTTCCTCTTAGCTTATGGTGCCGAAAGATCTCTTTCCCAGGAAGAGTGGCTGCTAACACAAAGGGCTGCCCACCCTCCCCAAGGACTGAGCCCCCTCCCCGCAGGCCAGGGTGGGGTCGAGGGGGTGCAAACACTGTGGGGAGGGAGCAGCTGGTGGAAAATCTGGCCTCCAATCTGGGAAACTCAGCGTAGCCTGTGGCTTTAATATCCGCTCTCCACAGCTTCATCTCCACTTGAGATGCCTGTGCTGATTGTAGCACAATAAAGCTTGGGTGGTGGTGGTGGGGATGGCACTGCTGTCCCCGGTTATTTCATTTAGAAGGCACTGTAATAGTCTTCAGGGAGCAATGGGAGTGATTCAAGGTAATTCAGCAGGACTCTAGGTGTCCAAGATGTTTATGGTTCCTTCAAACCCTGGGGATTTTATGACTTGACGCCTGTAGCCACACAGCAAGGCCAACCTGGAGCTGACAGGGGAAAGAGATTTAACAGGTACTGACCAGGTGGTGCTGGGAGGTTTCTGCACAATTATCTACGTAGACCTCCCAACAGCCCTGAGGGCATCTTAAGGCAGGTTCCCTAGAAGTGGGCCATGCTCGAGGACACCTGTGCATGGGACTGTTTCAGGAATATCTTCTGGGGGAACCAACAGGAGACAGTGGGAGAGGAAGGAGCCCCACAAAGGAGTCAATTCAGGCTGAGTCCTGGGGAGGGAAGCTGCAGTCAGCTCCTGCAGGGGCTTCTGGAGAGTAAACAGCACCTGCCCTGGGCGCACAGAGGCTGGACTTCCTTACCCGGCACCCAGCTGGCTGGGTGAGGGCCTCCAGGATCAAATGCCAGGAGCGAACGTCAGGCACTTGTGGCTCTCTCTGCATGCTTACAAAGCATCTGTCAGAACCCAAGGGCAGGTGGAAGCAAAAAACTCTGAAGCCAGCAGAAGAGCACACAGAAGTGACAAAAAGGGTTTAAGGGGACCTGGGTGGAAGCCAACAGTGTCTGCTACCGGGAGCCATCAAGGTCCCCATTTTACAAATGAAGAAACTGAGGCTCAAGGAGTGAAACGATACTCCCTGGAGAGGCAAGTGGCCACGCCAGGATTTAAACGTAAGCTTTCAAAGCATGTGTTCCTCCCATTCTGTAGTGATGGTGGGTGAAATTGTTGCAATCGGGGGAAAGCATTGACCTTTCCCCTTTCTCTTTCTACCATCTCCCTGAGATACACCAGCCCTGATTTCAGAGACCTGCTTTCTGCAAGGGGGCAAGATCTGGCTCCATGCTTCCTTCTACACAGACTCCCTCCTGCCACCAAAGGAAAAAAATTTAAGTGACATTTTCTATGCTTAAAAACAAAACAAAACAAAAGGCAATGAGAATGAGTGATCTACTCAATACCATCCACACACAATACTGATGAATCCCACCAGTTACTGATGGTGCTGGACACAAATGGGTCAGATTCCACTTGTACAAAGTGCACAAAAAGAAAGAAAACTAACATCTGGACCTCTGGTGACAAAAGCTAGGCTCTTAGTGACTCTTAGGGTGGGCATTAGAGATCAGAGGGAAGACCGAAGGTACTTCTTGCGGGGCACGTTGTGTTTAGTTTCTTGATTCAGATGCTGGTTACGTGTGTGTTCAGTTTGTGAAAATTCATCAGGCTTTGTACTTAAGATATATGTAATTTTTATATGTATCTCATAGTTCTATAAATGCTTTAATTGCAGAAAAAGTGAAAGAAAAAGACCGTGAAGAAGGGCAAACAGGAGAAAATAAAATCAAGCATAATCCTAGTCACTCAGAAATGGCCGTTGGTAGTGTCTTGGTGTGGATTTTCACAATCTCCCCATACGCGTGTGTGCACACAGGCACACCCATCCCCGGACACATGTGGCAGAGTTCCTGGCTGTGTCAGAACCCGTTATTCTAATCTTGAGAGTGGATCAGCCTGTGCTCCTGTGATAAATTTACCTTTAGTTGTTTAAGTGCATGCCCCACTTTGCCCCCAAACTGGGAATGTGGATTACACTCACACAATTTATCCAGGTTTTCTATGCTGAGTGTAGACTAAATACAAACTCTGAACGATGCATGGGGGGAGTCTGATAATAAGTAAGAATTGGTTGTTGTCCTTGAGGGTCTTCGAGTTGAGCAAACAGTGTGACTCTGGGCAAGATGACCTAAGGTGAACCTCATTTTCCTTACTAGGAAAATGGGGATAATAAAGTCTACCAGGGGAGGTTGTTTTGAGATCAGTGGGT
>JAPYXV010000955.1:0-14588 GCA_028533065.1 Trachops cirrhosus | reverse complement strand
CATCTGGTCTTTCCGTGTCCGCTGCAATTTTGATTTCTCATTTTCATGTAAGCTGCAATGTCCTCTTTAGTATGGTTAGGTTTTTCTGTCTTTTGAAACGGGAGGCAGCGTGTGCTCCCTCCTACCACGTCGCCATCTTCTCCGATAATCTCATTTATTTTATTGATGTCTTATCTTTTTTAATATACAGGTCTTTCAGCTCCTTAGTTAAATTTATTATTAGGTATTTTATTCTTTTATTTTAAATTTTTATTTATTTATTTTTAGAGAGAGAAGAAGGGAGGGAGAGAGAGGGAAAAAAACATCAATGTGTGAGAGAAACATATATTGGTTGCCTCTCCCCCACCTCCCACTGGGGACCTGGCCAGCAACCCAGGCATGTGCCCTGACTGGGATTGAACCAGCAACCTCTTGGTTCACAGACAAGCACTCAATCCACTTAGCCACATCAGCCAGGGTGGTATTTTATTATTTTTATGCAAAAGTAAATGGATTATTTTTTAATATCTTTCTGATCATTAATTACTAGTGTACAGAAACATGACAGACTTTTGCATATTGATTTCATATGCTGCAACTTTACTGAATCCATTTGTTAGTTTTAATTGGTCCTTGGTGGACTCTTTAGGGTTTTCTGTATATAATATCATGTCATCTGCAAAAGGTGACAGTTTTACTTCTTTCCTTATAATTTGGATTTTTAAATTTCTTTTCCTTGTCTAATTGCTCTGGCTAGAACTTCCAGTACCATGTTTACTAGAAGAGGAAAGAGTGAGCATCTCTGTTTTTTATCCTGATGTTAGAGGAAAAGATGACAGCTTATAACCATTGAGTATGATGTTAGCTGTGGGCTTATTATACATAGTCTTTATTATGTTAAGATACATTTCCTTGATACCCAATTTGTTAAAATTTTTTATCATGACAGGAAATTGAATTTTGTCAAATGCTTTTCTTACATCTATTGAGATTATCGTATGATTTTTGTTCATATTGTTAATGTCGTGTATCCCATTGACTGATTTGGAAATTTTGAACCATCCTTGTGTCCCTGGAATAAATCCCATTTGATCATGGTATATGATTCTTTTACGGTATTGCTGAATTCAGTTTGCTTATATTTTGTTCAGGATTTTACATCTATGTTCATTAGGGATATTGGCCAGTAATTTTCTTTTCTTGTGGTGTCTTTGTCTGGTTTTGTTATCAGGGTAATGCTGGCTTATAAAGTGAGTTTGGAAGAGTTCCCTCCTCTTCCATTTTTTTAGAATATGAGAAAGATTTGTATGAATTCTCTGAATGTTTGATAGAAATTACCAGTGAAGGTGTCTGGACTTGGACTTTTGTTTGTTGGGAGGTTTTTGATTACTGATTCCTAAGGAAAAAATACATCTAAAAAGAGAACCTGAAAACAGTTCCTTTGTTTGTGAAAAAGCTACATTATATTTTCACACAGCAAGGAGGTAGGTCATGCATGTTTGTGTCTTGGGAATCTTAAAACCCAAAGTTTAAGAAAATTCAGGGAACAAAGTATGGTTATAATGAGATTACCTTGTTTTGAAGCAACCAGCTCTGATAGGATTAGGAAATAAAGTTATTTAAAAGTTTAAACAAACAAATGGAGAAAAATATTTGAGTACTATTATATTTTTACAACTAAAATAGTATTAAAATAGCATACCTTTCACAAAGCAGCTTAGATACTATCCCATTCCTACATTTTTTTATAACCCCCTGTACTTCACATGTCTGACACCTTGGCTTATTTCATGTCTTGTTTCACTAAACTCTTAAGCAGGGAGTCCTGTTCATCACTGAGCACTTAGGCCAGCACAGCACCCACCACTAGTGAGTACTCAATAAACATGTTATTATGGACTGAATGTTTATGTCCCCTCAAAATTCATATGTTGGATCCCTAACCCTCAATGCAACAGTATTTGAAGTTGGGGCCCTTGACAGGTAATTTAGGTCCAGATGAGGTCATGAGGGTGGGGTGCTCAGGATAGTATTCGTGTGCTTATAAAGAAAGGAAGAGACACCAGAAAGTTATCTCTCCCCTGCCCCATGAAAAGAAACAATAAGAAGACACCATCTTCACACCAGGATGAGTCCTCACCAGGAATCAAATTGGCTGGAAACTTGATCTTAGATTTCCCAGCCTCCAGAACTGTCTGAGAAATAAATGTCTGAGGTTTTAGCCCCTGGATCCATGGTATTTTACCATAGCAACATAAGCAGACTAATATGTGTGAATTTACTGTCAATGAAGGGATGAAAAATGTCTTCTAAAAAGCAAATGTAAAATGCAAGTGAATATAACTATGATTATTTCAAAACAGTGGCAAAAAAATGCTTCAGTTCCTTACTTCTACTTTACCCTATCCAGAAAATAAAACTATCTGTATCTTTTGAAATACCAAATTGTAGGAAAGGAAGTACCCAAATTACTAAAAAGAGATGATATCTGATTTTCAAGGTTGTCATTCGCATGAACAAGGAAATGGTGTCAGGTGTGCTGGACAAAATTCAATGAAATGGTGACATTTATTTACAAGATTATCAGTCAGATTTTGTTTAGCCTAAGCCAAAAATGCTTTGCTATCTTTTCACTTTTCAAATAGACCCATTTTGTTGACTACACATTTTAAATAACAGTTGAAAAAATTATTTTGCATCTACTGATACACTTGATGTGTTTCTCATGAACCATTCTGATAAGAGTTGCTTCTAGAGACCTACTAACAAGGCAGCCCTTCAAATGGACAGAAAAGAGTAAGCAAATGGCTCTACTGTTGATTGAAGATGAAAAGCATCTGATTTGTTTACTCTGATTAATCAGTATGTTATAGCTCTCCATAGAGTTGTACAGAGCTGTTGTATTCAATGTATATGCAGTGATGAAAAGTAACTCAGCAATTTAGGGTCTCACACTATGAAGCCCAGTGTGCAGAAATTTATTGCTTTAAATGCTTTTTTTCTCCGTAAGTTAACTGAAAACAGCTTGGGAATAGAAACTTCAGAGGAACTTTCTGGCTCAGCCCAAGGACAGCCTAGGACCTACTGGCAGAAATGTCTCAGGAAATTTATACTCATTCTTCAAATTACATCAATTAAATAGAACAACATAGGGGCCTTTTTCAATTACAGTAGAAAGCCCTAGGCAATCTGTTCAATGGAGATTTTTAGGACTCCTGTTTATCACATTTAAAAGAGAATAATTTCTCTTTGTAGTAGAAAGGATGCAAACAAGGAGACCTTGAGAGGGCAAAGAGGAAAGTTCTCTTTCAGTGCCCTGCTCTTTTCTCTCATGCAAGTAGGAAGACAGCTCACTTAGAAAATAAGTATATGAGTGAATGAAGAACTAACTTGAAACCAGAAACTTCTGGAGGCCATTGGTATTGAAGCATCTCTATCTTTTTCTTAAATCATCCCAAGAAAACAGCCTTAGGCAAATATGCGGAATGAAGGGAGGATGGGATGGTTAGTTGGGATAGTGGGAAAATCAGGTCAAATATGGTCTTCCTTCCATCATAATTTCTGCCTTTTACACCCTTGGCTATGCAATTTTTACTTGTTCTGTGAAACCCAAGAAAGATTTTTACTCCATTAGGAATTTTAACTCCATCCACTGGTTCAGGGTGGTGTTGAAACTGTTACCAAACAGGGGACTTAGCCCTGAGCCAATCTTCTAGGGCTCGCCGATACTGTGTGCTTTCTTGACTTTGCATAGGGGAGATTTCACAGTATGAGTCTGGATAACTTTAAGGGTATGTTTATTAAAGCTGGGGACAGTGAAACAAGGAAGGGCTCGGCATAGAAGAAGCAACCAACCCTGGTCAGGTGGGTCAGTTGGTTGGAGCGTTGTCCCATACACCAACAGGTTTAGGTTCGATCCCTGGTCAAGGCCTGTATGGGAGACAACCAATTGTTTCTGTTCTTTCTCTCTTTCCCCCCACCCCTCTCCCTTCCTTTCTGTCTAAAATCTCTTTCAATAAACATATCTCTGGGTAATGATTTTTTAAAGAAGAAGAAGAAGCAGCAGCAGCAGCAACAGGAGGGCCTCAGCTGGGCTACCTCTGCTCTCTGGAAATGTCACAGAAAAGAAATGAGCGAAGGCAGGACTATTTTGGCTCACTGAGAGGTCAGAGAAAAGGGGGCCTTGGAGACAGGTTCACGGGGTTAGCCCAGGAAGAGCAGTGACTGCCCATTGCTCCCCTGGTTGCAAGTATCATGGGGACCCAAAAAGTTTAGGAGATGCATGAGTGTCAGGGAACAAGAGGAGGAAGGGTATGGCACAAGCTGCTCCCCAGAGGGAGAGCATACTGTGTCCTTTGTCTTGAGATTTTATCTCTCTCTTGCAGACAGAAATTTTAGGGGAAGTCTCAGGGGAGGATCTCAATAGAATATTTATTCATCAGCTTTTCCAGGTGTGCCTTTTCAGGGCTATGGTCTCCAGTGATTGGTCAGTGCTAAGGCAAGGGGTTGTTAGTCATTGCAGACAGTCCTGGGGTAGTCCACCAGGTTTTGCTGCTTTTCTGGGACTGCAGCTGATGGGCCTGGAGCTGAAATACAACTGAGGCCTAGATGTTAGTTCTAAGGAGGTGACCTCCTGCATCTGGCTGTAAATTGCTTTGCCAGTTTACTCAGCTACCTGTCTCAGTTTCCCTGTTCCACTTGTCTTGTCTTACTGGCCTATCTCAAAACTAAGCTAAATAAATTTTTTGTGGTCTGATTCCAAACCCCCAATCTTTGTGTTACAAGTTGATCATCATCCCCAACTTTCATACTTTCTGCTGTAAACATTCTAGACTAGCTCTTGCCCTGCAGACTTGGCATTGATCAGATCCTCTGCCTGGACCACTCTTCCTCCAGTTAGCTGGGAGTTGTCAGGACCCAGGACAGGCTGACCCAAACTATCCCACAATGGCATACCAGTTGCTTTGAATTAAAGTTACTTGACAAATAGCCAGTGCCAGAAGGGCACCTTGACACTCCTTGGTCTCCTTGAATGCAAGAAATAAATTTCCACTGTAAAAGCAGCCCTCCCTGCTGCAGAATGCACCATACACTTAAATATACAATCATTTTGCGTGTTGAATAACTTCATGTTTAAACAGTTACCGTAAAAGGAAACTCATAAGTCATATCCTCTTCAAATGGTTATGATTGTTAGATGCATTATAAAACAAACCACTCTATCCCTTCCACTTCCACAAATTGTTAATTACTTTCTTTGTGCACATAAGCATGTGACATCAGTCATGTGCCAAAATCTCTAACACCACTCCCAAAGCCTCAGAAAAGTCCTTCATTGTCTAAGCTAAGTGTTGCACAATATTGTGTTGAATAAAACTCATAATCATCTTCCTTCTCTAATGACAAGGCAGTTTGCCACCATCTTCCTTCAAGAGTGTTGCTCATGAGCGCGGGCTGCGAACCAAAGCATCGCAGGTTCGATTCCCAGTCAGGGCACATGCCTGGGTTGCAGGCCAGGTCCCCAGTGGGGACCACATGAGAGGCAACCACACATTGATGTTTCTCTCTCTCCTTCTCCCGCTCTTCCCCTCTCTAAAAATAAATAAATAAAATATTTAAAAAAAAGAGTGTTGCTCAAAATTAAAACCAGAAAATATTTACCTTCGATACAGAACATAGATTCCTCCAGTGGGCAAAACAAACTAAAAGAAAAAAATTTTAGAATCACCTATCATTTAAGTAATTACTTCACATCCTGGGCACAAAAGGCTGCAACCTGACTCTGCTATTTGACAAGAGGGTGATTCTTTATGCAAATTAAATGACTATGTTAAGGAAGGAGATTTATTAATTAAAACAAAGGGACACTGTAAGAGAACTGTTTCCTATAATGTGCTATCTTTAAATATTCTCTCATTAAAGCAGATCTAGACAGACCATTTTTTATAGCTTTGTAGGTCATTAGTTTGTGTTTCTACATTTCATTAATATGCCACTGTTTTATTTTCATTTCATAACCAGTGGTGCACATAACTACTGATAACTCAATTACAGTAAAAGTTATGATGTCCTGAATTGAACCAACCTAACGCATTCACATAACAACCTTTTAAAATTCTAGTCCATTTCAACTAGTTATTCTTAGACTTGATGATGTATAGCTCAGGAAATGCCTGAAAATAATCAAAAGGCAGTATTTCCAAGTACACCTATGAAAACTCTATGAATGAAAATATCACCTGAGTTCTTATAGATTCTGTCTCCATGAATCTGCCCTCTTTTCTCTGTTTTGACTCCCTTTCCTGATTGAAGACACTGTGACCTGTTGCCTGGAATACTGCAGCCACCTCCAATTGCTGCTCTAGTCTTCCACCTTCTAAGCTCTCCTCTGTATTTCAGACAGAGAAACACAAGTATTTCTAAGATAAAAAACCTGACTCACCCCCTTACTTACATCCCTTCAAATGCATTGTTTTGCTTTGTTTCACCTAAAGATGAATTCTAAATCCCTCAAATCACTGTCAAAGCCCTGGATGATCTGGTCCCTGGTTATCAGACCTACCTTGTTTGCACAGGGAATCCAGGAGCCATCAGTCCCTGAAAATCTTCACCTTCCCTTTTGTTTCCAGCCTCTCTCCCTCTACCCAGAGCATCCCCTTGTTCTTCCACTGTAGTCCTCCCACTTGATAGCTAATCCCTGCCCTGTCTTTAGGCCTTTACTGTGTCTTCATTTTCTCCTGACCATCCCACTTCTGTGGTCTGGACATTCCATACCTCAGCACTCTTTATGTTTTCAGTGTTCACATCTCTGTATCCCAAACAAGATTGTGAGCTCCACGGGTGGGGGATGGTTATTTCTACTTCACCATTGAACCTGTAGAGACTAGTAATATACTTATTAATATTTGTTTCCAGAGTTAATAACTAGACAAAGTCAAAACTATGTCCAAGTTCACATAATTCAAAAAGTGGCCTGCCATTTAAACTCAGGTCTGCTTGTTCCAAAGTCCATACAGGTTTCACTACATTCCTGAAATAAAATAATAAATAAAAATAAGCCATCTATTCATCCATCCACCCACTGGGATGGGACTATTAGCGGTGGACCAATCTTCAGGCATTAGAAATAGGAAATCCACTGGGTGAGGTAAGAGAAAGGCAGTCCCCAAAGCAGGTGGTGGTTGTCTGAGTTTTCAGCACAGGGGAAAAGATAAAGGTCCTGACAAATAGTCAAAGCCAGGAAGTGAAGCTCAAGGGTCCCTACAGGCTTACATCCTGGTGCAAATTATATTTGGAAATATCTGGATGAAGGTAGAAAGACTTTCTGCTACTAGCTTGTCATCAAATACCAATATCTTAGAGAAAAGCAGTGTCTATATCAGTCTCAGAGGAGCTGAAGTCCTGAGCAAGTTTTCAAAGGAAGAATTTGGGGAAGAGTAACAGGACAGAGGTCCAGACACTAAAACTGATGAAGAAATCAAAGGTTTGGTAACTAGAACAATACCTTTCTTTTCTTCTATTCATTGTTCATATTTATCTACATTGTGCCCCTTTCCTTTCTTCTATTCATGGTTAATATTTATCTGCATTGAATAGCAGATAAGCTTGTATTAGAATATGTAATTTAGTTCATCATAAACAATGGTCATAATTATTTCTGTTTATAAACTTCATACAGTCTCAGACTTTAAAAACACATGTGTGCATATAAATATATACATACCTAGCATGTTGAAAGCCCTGGTAATCCTCTCACCACCACTAGTCCCCTCAGAGATAAACAGAGATACTCAGGGTTGAATGGGGGTTTCTCCAGGTTTGTTATATCCATGTTCTAATGTATAAAATGTGTAAAGTGAGTTCATACAATGCATACTATTTGCAACTTCTATTTATAACTAGAGGTCTTTTAGCCCCTTGGTCATTCGCACCTTCCTTTTTTTACTAAAAAATGTAATTTGAATATATTTCCATGCCCATGCTTTAAAAAAATATTTTCTTTTTTAGTTTTATTCAACTATAATTGATATACAATGATGTAAAAGTTTAAGGTATCCAGAATAACAACTTTACATACATATATTGTAAAATGATTACCACAGTAAGTTTAGTGAACATTCATCATCTTAGTTACAAAAAATCATTTTTTCCTTGTGATGTCATCATGTTGTAAATACATTACCTTCCCAGTACTTTTATTTGTCTTATAACCAGGAGTTTGTATCTCTGGATGACCCCCACCCACTCCCCTCACTCCCCCAACTCCCCACCTCTAGTAACCAATAATCTTATCACATTTTCTTTGAGATTGCTTTCTTTCCATCCATATATAGGTGGGATCATACAGTATTTGTTTTTCTCTGTCTGACTTATTTCACTTAGTATAATGACCTCAAGGACCATCCATGTTGTCACAAATGGAAAGATGTCCCTTTTATAGTTGAACAGTATTCCATTGTGTGTATGTATGTATATATGCACATATATGTATTTATCCATTCACTTGTCATTGGATACAGGTTGTTTCCATGCCTTGGATGTTGTAAATAATGAGGTATTGAACAAAGGAGTGCAAATATCTTTGATGTAGTAATTTTTTTCAGATATATACCCCAGAGTAGAATTGCTAGATCATATGGTAGTTCTATTTTTAATTTAGAGGAAACTTCATATTGTTTTCCATAGTGTCTGTCCTAGTTTACATTCCCACCAAGAGTGTACAAGGATTTTCTTTTCTCAACATTAACACTTGTAACTTTTTGATAATAACCATTCTAACTGTGGTGAGGTGATATCTCACTGTGGGTTTTATTTGCACTTCCCTCAGAATTAGTAATGTTGAGCACCTTTTTATATACTTTTTGGCCATTTGAAAATCTTCTTTGGGAAAATATGGACTCAGGTTTTTAATTATATGATAATGATTATGATTATGCTATTAAGTTTTATGGGTTCCTTATATATTTTGCATATTAACCCTAAATAAGGTGTGTGGTTTGCAAATATTTTGTAGGTTGCCTTTTCATTTTGTTGATTATTTATTTTGCTGTGCAAAATCTTGTTAGTTTGATGTAGTCCACTTGTTTATTTTTTATTTTGTTGCTTGTGTTTTAGGTGTCAAACACAAAAAAACACTGCCAACACCCATGTCAAGAAGATTTCTTCCTATGTTTTCTTCTAGGAATTTTATGGTTTCAGGTCTTATATGTACATCTTTCATCTATTTCAAGTTAATTTTTGTGAATAGAATAAGATATGGGTCTAATTTTATTATTTTGGGTGTAAATATACAATTTTCCCAGCACAACTTATTTAAGAGACTGTCTTTTCTCCAGAGTATTCTTGGTATCCATGTCAAATATTAATTGACCATATATGCATAATTTTATTTCTGGGCTATTGATTCTGTCTCCTCAGTCCATTTGTCTGTTCTTATGCCAGTACCATACTGTTTTGATTGTTATAGTTTTATAATGTACCTTGAAATAAGGAATTGTGATGACTTCAGTTTTATTTTTTTATTGTTTTTTTAATTTATTTTTAATCATTATTCAAGAACAGTTTCTATCCTTTACTCCCATTCCAGCCAACCCACCCATCCCTCCCATTTCCAACCCCCCTAGTTTTTGTCCATATGTCCTTCATATTTGTTCCTGTAAACCCTTCCCATTCTCCCCTGAAGTTCCCTCCCCTCTCCCATCTGATCACTGTCAGCCTGTCCTCTATTTCAGTGTCTTTGGCTATATTTTGCTTGTTTCTTTGTTTTGTTGTTTAGGTTCCTGTTAAAGGCGAGATTATATGGTATTTGTCTTTCACTGCCTGGCTTCAGTTTTATTTTTTATCTTGAGATTGATTTGTCTCTTCAGGGTCTTTTTGTGGTTCCACAAATTTTAGAATTTTTTGTTACTAGTTCTATGGAAAATGCCATTGGAATATTGACAGGGAGTGCATGAATCCACAGATGCTTTTGGGTAGTATGGACATTTTAACAATATTAACTTTTTTCAATCCATGAGCATAGAATATATTTCCATTTATATGTGTCTTCTTCAATTTATTTCATCAATGTCTTGTAGTTTTCCATATAGATATCTTTTACCTACTTGATTAAATTTATAACTAAGTATTTTATTGTTGTTTGTGTTATAAATTGTTTTATTTATTTCTTTTTCAGGTAACTCATTATTAATATAAAGAAACACTAATGATTCCTATAAGTTAAGTTTGTATCTTACAGTATTACTAAATGTGTTGATAAGATCTAGCAATTTTTTTGGTGAAGTCTTTAGGGTTTTCTATGTAGAAAATCATGTCATCTGCATATAGAGATAGTTTTACTTCTTCTTTTCCAATTCTGATTCCTTTATTTATTTTTCTTGTGTGATTGCTCTGGTACAAAGTTCCAATACTATGTAGACTAGGAGTGGGGAGAATGGGCACCTCTGTCTTTTTTCAGAAGAAAAAATGTCAACCTTTTCCCGTTGAGTATGATGATAGTTTCAGGCTTTTCATATATGGCCTTTAATATATTGTGATATGCTACTTCTAAACTGAATTTGTTGAGAGTTTCTACCTAAAAGGATGCGAATTTTGTCACATGGTTTTTCTGCATCTGTTAAGACTATCATATGATTTTCATCTTGCATTCTATTAGTGTAACTTACCACATTTATTAATGTCCATATGTTGAACTATCCTTGCATCCCAGAGATGAATGCCATGACTCAGAAGAAAAGAAATAATAAATTAACCAACATAGAGACATCAAAAGTAAAGAATAAGGTTTCAACATGAGAGATATTTAGAAATAAAATTGATGAATGCAGCCAACAATTAGGTGTGAGAAATAGAAGGAAATCCAAAATTATTATAAGGTTTAGAATCTTACTGTCAGAGAGAATGTGAGGCCATGAACTAGCATGACCAAGAAAAAAGTATTAAAAGTAAGATAATCAGTTTAATTTTGAATATTTTTATTGAAAGTATAAATTACACCAAGTATATTACAGACAAGAATGCTGGATTATTCACTAATATATCATAATGTATTAGAGCAGAAGATAAAGGAAAAATAAGAGTGAAAAAATCTATACATATTGATTTAATGTCCACTCTATGTCAGTCCTCTGCTAGGTCCTCATAATCTAGGAGGAAAACTGAGAACTAGCTGGTGTTTAACATAATTGCTAAAAGTAGCAATGAGAGCTGAGAGGAATGTGCATTAAGTGATTTCCATCTCATCTTAAGTGATTTGGTAGCTATGTAAGGAAATCTAGAAAACAAAAGTACCAAGACACAGACAAAGGCTCAGTGTTACTTTACCCTATAGTCACCTGTGGTATCTGAATACCCGGGCCTTGTCTCATTTCTGTTCAGCTTGGTTATCAATGCCTAGGATAAAGGCATTGAAGACAGCTTATCAAATATGGAGCAAATATGGAGTTCTTCATTTGGCAGGGTAGGGGAGTGTTGGCAAAATCAGAATTCAAAATTATTTCTAGCAACTAAAATAATAAAGCCCAAAGAAACATTTAAATGAAAAATGTTGGAAACTTGGTTTGGTAGTATTATAATAGAGTACCAAGCACAGGTCCCCTGAAAATAGGGGAACCCCCATCTCCCCTAAATCCTGCAAAAAACACAGACAGGACAGGGAATGCTCACAGAGTGAAGAGTACAGCATTAGGTACATTGCATAATGAAAGCAGATTAACAAACCTTCCTGAAGGGAGGAGCTGTGGAAGGAGGTGGAGCTGTCCTGGGTAAACTTGTGTTTGTGACTGTGAGAACATGTACTGGCACATTGACTTGGCAAAGTGACTTTTGACATGGAGGGGTGCTCATAAACCTCATCAATGTTCTGAATCCAGAGGACCCAGGATTGGTGCCAGGAGGAGATTCCTTGCCACCACCCACTTCATGAGCTGCCCCTGAAGTAAGGGCCACAGAACTGATGGCTTCACTCCTGTATGATGAGGGACAGATGTCCTCCCCAAAGACCCATCAGGACACCTTATATGGTCAAGGAGCCTCCCAATTTGGAGCAAGTCAATTCCTTTTCAGGCAATATTCTATAGGTTGAGTAAATCAGGAAGGCCAGCCTAATGGCTTCTCTTGGTCCCATACTACATTCTCCACTGCAGATGTACTGAATTGGAAGAATTCTAACCCCTCATACAGGGATGATCCTCAGAGAATGACAAATCTTATTCCCTCCATTTTTGTCACTTATCATCCAAACTGGGCAGATGTACAGGCTCTCCTAAATATCTTGTTAACTGCATGTGAGAGACAGCTAGTTTTAAATAGGGCTAATGAAGAGGGCCATCATCTCCACCAAGAGAATCTCTGTGGGACCTCCAACACAGCTGGAGCAATTACCTTGGCAGAGCCCAACTGGAACCCAAATGGTAGGGGCCTAGCCTTTCTGAACATTACAGAAAGTGTATACTGTAAGGGCTTAACAAAGGGGTGCCCAAGCAAAAGAGCCTGAATATGACATTGGCCATTTAGGAAAAGCCAAATGAGGATCCTTCTAAATTTTTACAGAGGATGTATTAGGTCTACAGGAAGCATACTGATGCTGATCCACAGGCACAAGAGAATGTGTGGATGGTGAACATGACTTTTATTGGGCAAAGTGCCCCAGATATCAGAAAGAAATTCCAGCATTTACACAAGGCATTGGGAATGAATCCCTCTCAGCTGGTATACATAGTATTTAAAGTTTACAATGCCCAGGAAGCAAGGAAGCTAAAACAAGCCATGGTGTTCTTGGAAGCAGGTTGGGGAGGCCAAAGGAAGGAAGAGCGTCCCACTAGGCATCAATCAACCTGCCCATTGCAAGGAGGAGGGCCATTGGAGGAATGAGTGCCTGAAATTCAAAAGGGGAAATAAAAATGTGAACCCTCGCCAAGAAGTGCGGTAAAGGGGAGGGGAGTCTGATGATGAACGAGGAGGCTGAGGGGCTCCTTTGGACATCTCCCAACTTATTACTATTTTCCCATGGGAGCCCTGGGTACAGTTTACTGCGGGGAACAAGCCAATTGATTTCCTTGTAGGTGTGGAAGGTATATACTCAGTGTTGAACAAAAAATTAACAAAGAAAAGTTTGGGTGCACCATGACTTGTATGGCTCAGTGGATTGAACACCGGCCTATGAACCAAAAGGTTGCTGGTTTGATTCCCAGCCAGGGAACATGCCTGGGTTGTGGGCCAGATCCCTAGTAGGGGACACACAAGAGGCAACCACGCATTGATGTTTCTCTCCTTCTCTTTCTCCCTTCCTTTCCCCTCCATCTAAAAACAAATAAATAAAATCTTTTAAAAAATGTTTGAATGCAGTAATGGTTACTGGAGCAACTGGACAGTTACAAAAACAGGCATTCCTACAACCTTTGGAATGCCATTTTAGGGATCAAAAGTTTATCCATAGTTTTCTCTACATGCCATTTTGCCCCATTCCATTGCTGGGCTGAGATTTACTTTGTAAATTGCACACACAAATAACTTTTTCCACCAAGAAATTTCTTAACCAAGCATTTAAAATTGGAGTGGGCTAAGTAACACAATGTCTGCCACGAGGTTGGGAGGTCTGCCTAAAGACCTGCCTGTTCATCATTCTGGAGGACTGGAGGTCTGGAGCTCCATTGGAAACATCCTTAGCACCCCACCCACACAAAGATGGCAACAGAGCTGGTGGAGCTGCAGGGGACCTGCCAGGGACCTACCTGGGCAAACACAGACTCATGAGAAATGGCTTGGAGCTCAACTTTGAACAGGAATGCTGAGTTGCAGACTTCTGCATTTCTAAAGGACAGTACTTTGAGTGGTATATTCTGAAACTGATCTGCCATTATTCTAAATCTGTAAAATCTTTAAATAAACGACCCCTTTTCTTTTTACCAAACTCTTGCTTTGGGAGTCATGCTTCTTGGTGGCAAGCAATTGAATGCCATAGTGGTTCTAGAACACCATTGGCTGGGTTCAGTAACAGAATTTCCTATGAAAAAATAGATGTGAGGTTTTCATTGAAACCTAAGTTCTATAAAAGCTGAAGTGCAAGCATGGATCACAATAATAAAAGTTAAATTTTAAAAACTTGGCAAAAAAATCTATCATCTTCTTTACTAATCAGGACACTTCTGAGCAGCTTACTGCATTTTTGTATTAGATTTTAGAGGGAAAATGGCAAATTTCAGCAATATAAGGAAAATAAGAAAGATGATGAGTTTGAAAAATTATATAATATTTTTTAAGAGTTGGAGAACTAGGAGAGAGAAAGATGGCGGCATGGTACCAGGGAGCAGATTCCACTTCCCCCTACACACAGGAGAAAAACCTAGCCAATCTATGGAGTAACAGAGCAAACAGCCAACATTATCACAACATATATGAAAATAGGAGATCAAAAATTGTAGTGGACATTGAAAAACCAGATGGTAAGGAGAGTGTCTCAGGATGATAAGGGCCCAGGGATCAGCCCAGGGACCAGGGAGGTTGCAGCCCCAGCCCTGGCCCTCCAAAGCCTGCCCTAGGGCACCTAGGAGAGAGCTGTGTCAACCACTCCCTCCCCAGACAAACAAGGATTGAGCAGTGGGGCGGGGGGG
>JAPYXV010000954.1:0-14593 GCA_028533065.1 Trachops cirrhosus | reverse complement strand
ACTATAATTGTGTTGCTGTCAATATCTTTCTTGAAGTCCTCTAAGATTTTCTTTATGTATTTGGGTGCTCCTATGTTGGGTGCATATATATTTACAATGTTTATGTCTTCTTGGTGGATTCTTTCCTTGAGTATTATGAAGTGACCTTCTGGGTCTCTCTTTATGGCCCTTTTCTGGAAGTCTATTTTGTCTGATATGAGTATTGCTACTCTGGCTTTTTTTTGCTGTCCGTTTGCTTGGAAAATTTGTTTCCAGCCCTTCACTTTCAGACTGGATCAAAAAACTATGGTACATCTACACAATGGAATTCTATGCAGCTGAAAGAAAGAAGAAGCTCATACCCTTTGCAACACCATGGATGGAGCTGGAAAGCATTATGCTAAGTGAAATAAGCCAGGCAGTGAAAGACAAATACTATATGATCTCGCCTTTAACAAGAACCTAAACAACAAAACAAAGAAACAGGTAAAATATAACAAAGAACACTGAAATAGAGGACGGGATGTCAGTGACCAGAGGGGAGAGGGGAGGGAATTTCAGGGAAGAAGGGAAGAGTTTACAGGAACAAATACAGAGGATGAATGGACAAAACTACGGGGCTTGGAAATGAAAGGGAGGTGGGGAGGGATGGGTGGGTGGGCTGGAATGGGAATAAAAGATAGAAACTTTACTGAATAATCTAAATTTTAAAAAAAATTTTAAAAAAGAAAATACTGCAATACCGCAAAGTTACCATGACTGCAGAGGGCCCTTGTGATCCCATTTGTTGTTGTAGTCACATCAGGACCTCCTAGAGCATTCATGTTTTATGTATTTTTGGAACTAAATTAAGTTGAACATAAAAGTAATTGGATGATATTGAAGCTAAGAAGTCACTCCTTTGCAGGACTTCCTGGTCCCAATTTCTCAACAATAGAAATGGGACTGGAATCTTTCAGGCAGTAACAAACTCAGCAAATACTAATTAAAATCAGAGATATGTAAAAACAGAACAAAATGCACAAAAAACAATAAGTACTGATAGTATAAACATGATAGCATAAACTAATCATCTGAGACATGAGCCAGGGTCTCAGGTCTCCTAGATCTTCCTGAACAGTTGTAGATAAGATCATAACACACATATTGAGTTACTTCCCAGGAATTATGTTTTCTAGGAGAGGGAAGCTGTGAACACCAAAGCATGGAATATTTTTATTACCAGATTCACATATATCTTTTACAGTTTCTGCAATAAGAAGTCAAAAGTTGATACATTTATATTGACAAAGCAATATCAGTATTTTAATTTGTTTTCTAGAAATTTAGGTGTATAATGACTTTAATTAATGTCTAGCTGTGCTAGAATTGAGATTTCAATTAGACATATTAAACCAGCATAAGACTAGGGGCTCTGCTGTGAAGGGAGGCATAGCTGCCATCCCAGATGTGCCTTTTAGGGTATTGATTCTGATCCTGTTATTGGGAAACAGAAAGCTCAGAAAAGCCCCTTAAAACTTCCCTCTTAACTGCCTAGAAATTATTTAGCTGGAGGTCCAGCTCAGGGAGGAACATTCACATTGAAATGCCATAGAAATATTTATTTACTATTCATTTGCTATAGAATCTCCATGTTATGGCTTTCGGCTGTGTGTGTGTGTGTGTGTGTGTGCGCACGCGCGCGCGTGTGTGGTTTGAAGCCTCAAACAACAATGCTTTTTCTTCTTTATCTTCAGAATTCATACAAGTCTTATCTACCCAGTACTTCCTTGGGACTCTATTTTTTCACTTCAGAATATTCATTAGTATAATAGACTTTGTACATTGTCTCCTGTTAATCTATCTCTGTTAACTTGATTATTAGCTTAGCTAGAGGAATTGAAAAGATGAGAGAAAACAAATATCTTTTGCTCCCACAGCTGGCTGTCAAGATCGCTAGTTGAACAATAAAGGGAAACCTGACTGCTGAGGCTCAGTTGGTTGGGCATTGTCACACAGAGCAAAAAATGTCCCTGGTTTGAGTAGAGGTCAGGGCACACACCTGTGTTGCAGGTTTGGTGCCCTGTCAGTGTCCACACAAGAGGGACTGGTTGATATTTCTCTCTCACATCGATGTTTCTCTCCCTCTCTTTCCCCATTCCTTACTCTTTCTAAAAACAAACAAACATATAAATAAAAATTGTAAAAAAGAGTAATAGGGAAAAGAGAAACAATATGGCATTTTTGAGTAAAATGTGGATCATGTCAAGAAAACAGGTTGCAGGAGATACATTGACAATAAGAGGAGCATGTGCCTTGCTAAACACAAGGTGGGTAGATCTGTTCTCTGCTCTTAAATCAACTTCACCAGCACAATCCCATAACTGGTGGCAGAATTTTGTGTTGTCTGCAACCAGAGCAGAGACCAAAAACATTTTCATTGTTATTGTTATCATATCGATTCACTGCTAACTCTATTGTACCCATCAACATAAAAAGCTTATGTCTATTGTTTTAATTTTTATCCAGTCCCAGGTGTTTCATCTGTTTTGCTTTCACCAGACTCCCTAATCCATCACCAATAATTTTTATCTAACCCCTATGATTTTTCCTTTGACTGTAATGTATAAAATGAGGTACAAAACTGCCATTCTCTGGAGCACTTTACTGATTTCTGGAGATATTGTTTCTTTTTTGAAAACAAACTGCTAAAATTTCTCTACATGTTTAAACATTTCTTTTTTTGTTTGCTTGTTTGTTTGTTTTTTATTTTTTTATTTTAGATTATTCAGTACAGTTTCTATCTTTTATTCCCATTCCAGCCCACCCACCCATCCCTCCCCACCTCCCTTCCATTTCCAAGCCCCGTAGTTTTGTCCATGTGTCCTCTATATTTGTTCCTGTAAACACTTCCCTTCTCCCCTGAAATTCCCTCCCCTCTCCCCTCTGGTCACTGACATCCTGTCCTCTATTTCAGTGTCCTTTGTTATATTTTACTTGTTTCTTTGTTTTGTTGTTTAGGTTCCTGTTAAAGGGGAGATCATATGGTATTTGTCTTTCATTCCCTGGCTTACTTCACTTACCATAATGCTTTCCAGCTCCATCCATGCTGTTGCAAAGGGTATGAGCGCCTTTCTTTCAGCTGCATAGAATTCCATTGTGTAGATGTAACATAGTTTTTTGATCCATTCCTTTACTGATGGGCACCTGGGTTGTTTCCTACTTTAATATTTACTTGGCACATTGTGGCAGGATTCCAGAGAAGCCCACCCAGGACCACCTTGCTAGATAACAGCTGAGGACCCACTGTGGCTCACTAACTCTTGGAATTGTATCAAGTGAGCTTGTGGGAGCTCTTTCTCAGAATTCTGGACCTCCCTGTTTTAAAATAAAATGCCTAAATTTATTTTAGCATTTTTAAAGTCCTCAATCTGAACCTAAATTTTAAGAATTGAAAGAAACTAGGCTGACAATAAGAGGTGAAAACTCAGACAAAATAAAAAAACAAATGATGGCTGCTTTTTCACTTGGGCTTTCAAGTGGGATTGCTCTTTGAGAGTCTGAACAAAACATTTTGCTGGATAAATGGGAGACTGCACTTCTTTGGCTCTGAAGACAAAAGGCACTTCCTCCCTGAAGGTCCAGACTCTGATGTTCTTGGGTGACTAAGAATCTCTGTGCAGGTGTCTGAGGAAATCCCTCAAAATGTGCAAGACCTCATAGAGAATCACAACTCGAAAGCAATTCAGTAAATGATCGTACGAGGATGTGAACATAAAGGTTGGTTACCTACCTCCTGGGAGGAAAACTGGGACACGAAGGAGACTTTGATGTGACTCAGGAGGTGACAGTTCCTTGGAGTTCAGCCCATTAGCAGCCCACTTAAAGCTACCATGCAATATCCCTGGAAATTTACTCACACTCTGCAAATATCCAAAGAAAAGTAAAATAAATTAATGTGAGAGATCTAACATGCAAGGCTGAACACTCTCAGCCCATGTCCCCTCATTACTATGCTGGCAGATAGACATTAAATAAAAAGGCTTTATTTGAAAGTACTTAGAGAAATGTAAAGTTTTTACTATAGTAGGTGTAAATTTATGATGGCCAGAAAAGACCTCTTTTGACATCTAATTAAGTTTTCCATGTAAAATTTACAAAAGAACTGTAAAATTTAACCAAATAAATCACAAACACATCTTCATTGGAAATTGGCAACTTCAAGGAGGAGAATAGATAAATTCTCTTTAAAAACATAATAAAAACTTTTAGGGACTGTCTCTGAACTAAAGAAGGCCTCTATAGCTAATAACTTCCAGCACCTCATTCCTCCTCCTTCTACAGTTCCTTCACTATTTCCTGTGCTCTCTGAGGGTTTTTTTAAAATTTTGCCTGTAATTGTCCTCTTTCTTCCTTCGTTTTTCCTTTTTTATCTCCCTTATATGTCCTCCACTACAAAATCCCAATAAACTTGAAAAAAATAAAAATAGAAATTGAGACAAAAATAATCCAGAATTCTAGCAGCTTCCTTCAGGGGAAAAAAAGCCAGTTTTAGGCAGAAGAGAACCAGGATTATAAACATATGCCTAAAACTAAAAAGAATATAAAAATCTACCTAAAAATTTCAAAGATTTTCTCCAGAACCCTCTGGGGTTTGCAGAAACACTTATCTTAACAGTCACAATATAAGATCACGGTCATTCTGACCTATTCCAATTAATACCTAGTGGTTCCTGGAAGTAAAGGAACAGAATCACCAAGTAAGGTTCAAATTATAGAAAACTGAAATAAGATTTAGAAAAATAAAACTACAAAGCAAGCATATGGTGGCTCAGAGGACTATAAGGGTGTTTCCCTTTCTCCTTACTAATGGATAGATAGAAATTAAAATTCCTATAGTAAAGGAAATTAGTAAGGCCCTTGTAGGTACTGGAACTACTTTATTTGTTCTCAACAACACCCAATTAAGAGTAAACCTTTGGTGCAAATGGTAGCAATATCTTTTCAACTAATGATAGATTTTACATAAAATTTCTCCCCTTCCAACTATAAAATGTTATGAGCCAACATATTTTTTTTACTGGTCTAATTAGCCTCAGTATACCTTACAGAAAGAGATTTTTTAAAAATCTGGCACCCACATATTTTTTCATGGAAGGGTGTAATGTATTTGAATACTGAAATGATAGGGAAAATAATAACTATAAAGGAATTTTCACAAGAAGAAAATAAAAATCCTGACACTCAATGTTTCTTGCAGGATGTTTCAATACAACTTTGAGCCCCTTCCAGTAGGGATACTGTCGAGCTCAATCAACCACTCCCCTTAAAATAACTGCTGATAATACTTTGCCTCTGCCTAATATTTGCCATTTTATTTTAAGACATGATGCACTAGCTGGAATTAAACCCATTATACAAAATTACTTTAAAGATAGATATAATTTACAGAAACTTCTGTAATTCTACTCTTGCCAGTAAAGAAACCTAGTAAAAATCAAGACTTGTGCATACTCACAGAGCTATAAATAGAACAGTTATTTCCAGATAATCTGTGATTCCAAATCCACACCCCTTACTATCAGCCATTTCTGTGGGCTGTGAACAGTTTTCAGTAATAAATTTATGCAGTGCCTTGATCAGCATTTCAATAAAAAATGATGCAAAGTCATTATCTCTTTGCCTTCACTTGCAAAGATTGCTAATTTACTTACACGAAAATGACCCAGGGATATACAGAGAGCCTCACATATTTCTCTCATATATTAAAAACTGATTTCAATAATGTTTAATGTCTTAAGGTTTCCACTTTAATCTAATATGTAGATGATATACTTTTATGCTCTAGGGCATTACAAGACTTTCAAAAGTACACAATTTACCAGTTACAACAACTAGCAACAAAATACATCAGGTCTCAAAGGATGAGCTTCAATTTTGCTCACCTCAAGTAAAATAGATTGGCCACCTTATATCTAAAGATGGATACTAATTAATCTTGAAAGACTCAGAAGGATCTTATTTTTCCCTCTTTTAAAATGGGGAAAGAAACATAGAGGATTCTGGGTTTCCATGGATATTGCCAGAATAAGATTTAGAATCTTTCCAATTTTTATTTCTTCTAATATAGCCAAATTGACCTGATCTAATTCATGGAATTGCCCTACCCCCACCCCCCAAATAAGTATTAAGATGTAAAATCTCTAAAGAATTATACAAAGTTCACATTATGACACACATTTAAGTTAAACTTTCTAACTTTTTATACCAAAACATTTTGGAAGTTCTAACTCAAAACAGAGTTTATCATAGACCTATATGACATTATCACCAGTAATTAGACTCAGAAGCCAAAGGGCTCACACCCTGTGGAACAGCCCTCTCTGCCATGGACATGTTGTGCAAACAAACAGAAAAGATTGATGGGATCTCCATTTTTTAATGTTCTCAGTCTTTTGAATCTCCATTGAAGTCCCATTATACTCAATACTTCTGTGAGTTTCTCACTTGCTCCACCTACTGCTTTAAACTGGATGTTACAGTCTTATCACAGCAGGTTTGCTGCCTTCTGTGCAGAATAAACACATCCATGGCTGCATTTTGCCCACTGACCATCTCTTTGTTTCCAGGGATGGTTCACAGGAAACTCCTTGCTGATGCTGACTTAATGTGGTTTACATATGAAACCATGAACAATGAAAAGTAATATCACCAAACTGGATAGGCAATAATTTGCATGATGGACACAAGTAGTTTTTATTTACCTGAGTGAGAAACTCCAAAAAATCTGAATTAATTGTTCTAACTCGGGCTTCTCAATTTTCCAAAAAATTAAATAACACATGTTTGAACTAATAGTGACTATGGCCTTGGTGTAGCTCACAAGTATAGATGTTGTGGAAACAGCAATCCTTCTGAACTTCTTCAGAGAAGTGCATTAAAGACAGAAAATATGTTGCAGAACTATTAGATGTTGTACAGATATTGAAACACTTGGCAATTATGAGAATGTGAAGACTTCTGAAGCTGCTACAAGGAAAGCAAAAATAATTCATTTAGCTGATGCTGCAGCTAGGCAGGCAGTATTAAACAGCCAAATTATTTCGACCAGGGAATGTGTGTTGCTTCCTGTTAAATGAATTAAAGGCTCTCTTTTACAGTTCTTGTGGACCACTGCAGAAAAGGAAAAGGGGTGTGGAAACAAAAGAGCAGGGGAACTTGAACCACAGAAACATATATGATGTCAAACAGAAACCAATCTTACTTATATGGTGGACTCAATTATTGATATTTTAACATGTACATGAGTTACCACATTTGGTGTTTAAAAATGTGATTTCAGCCCTGGCTGGCAGGGCTCAGTGGCCTGAGCTCCGGTCTATGAACCAAAAGGTCAGTGGTTTGATTCCCTAATCAGGGGACATGCCTGGGCTGCAGGCCAGGTCCACAGTAGGGGGTGCACAAGAGGCAACCACACATTGATGTGTGTGTCTCTCTCTATCTCTTTCCCTCCCCTTTGCCTAAAAATAAAATAAATAAAATCTTTAAAAAACATGATTACATGCAGTATTTAATAGTCCTGGAAACCTCTTATTGTGGCTCATAAAGTGTGTGGCAGATGTTCTATTTGTCCAAAGATGACACGCAGCCCAAACACATTTCCCACTTCCTTCAGGTCCACTTGACATATGGGTGGCCCTTCCTCTGCCATGTAGTTTGTCACATAATATAAATCTTCTGGCCCAATACTGACAAATTAGTGGAGACCACGACCCTGAAATGGCACTCCTGAAAAAGCTGATGAATACTTTTTGAGATCCTGCCAGACCTAATGTAAAACTTTTACCTTTTGAAAGCAATAAGTCTCCTCAAGACAAAGAAATGTGTATGCACCCTTCTTGAGTAGTATGACTGAAATCATTTTTTTTGTTTAGTAAATTCTTTCTTCTAATGTCTCAGGGGTCCCCACAAGACTTGCAACCAGGGGAGCAAAGGGCAGTGGTAGAACCCACTAAATCTCCCCCCAGAACCTCTTTTGTGTGATTCTGCATTAAGCAGGCAGCAGCCACTCCAACCCCCACATCTTTCCTTCAAAGTTGTAAGAGAACCACAGCAGCCCTACATACTCTCTCTTCTGCTACCCTTTTCATTCTAGGCCCACCCTTGGTTCACTCTCCCCAGCTTTAACACATATATCCTCAGAATCACCTGGACTTATTTTGGGGAACTCTTCCGGCACAGAGACAAGAATCCATACACAATTGGCTACCCTTCGGCAAACCTGTGCTGAGCCAGGTCGCCTTTTTGGTCACATTTTGAAATTTAGAAGAAATGCAACTGCAAAAGGAAAAACAGAGATGTGTGTATTTTAAGAGAGGTAAAAAGAGTGTAGTTTATCCTTATAAGTTGGTCATTTCTGAATGAATAAAAAGAGACAAACTAAAATCAAGGGAGGTTGTAGAAGGTTACTGGAAAAATATTGAGAAAGGGATTTTATGAATAAATGCTAGAATCTAATTATTTGAATGTCCTTATACCGTAATTCAGCAAGGTCTACTAAATATATTGATTTAAAGAGAAGCTGAAGAGGCTATAAAACAGGACCCTCCCTACCTGCTGCTGAAGCAGAGGAAAGGTACTTATGAAACTCCTACTGTCCTCCTCACCTGGGGAACTTTTAGATGGTAATTGTACTTTACAACATTGTGTTCTTACAGCCCAGTCCCCAGATAAATCTTAAGGTTACATCTTCCAAGTGCACAACTAGCAGAAAACTGATTAATAATTAATAAAATTTGGGCCATAGTGAATAAAAACCCATCTCACAGACAGATGATTAAAACTGGGTTGGTGTATAGTGTGCCCTCAAACTATAAATAAAAGTAATACAAGATGCAAAACACAGACACATGAGACAGGAAAACTTACATCATGATAGCTTATAGGTTAGAAATGGTCCAGAGTGTTTTTCTAATAAAGGTCTGTGGGATCCACTGGCTGCCATTTACCAGCTTTCCATTTTTCAGAACATTTGGGTTTGATTTCCATCCAAGGTTAAGTTCTTTCTGCATCACCAATGGTTTATGGTTCAGCAAGACAAACACTGACGCTTAGACTTCCTAAACATCCCTTCCTAGCAATGTGAGACAATATTATCTAACCATAAGATGGCTCACCAATCCATCCTTTAGGTTGATTTATTACAGAAAAGGGCAATGTGGACACAAAAGTGGCCACATACTAAAACTGACAAGCTCAGGGGAGGCCTGAAAGGTGGCATGTCCAATTCAAAAACATAAATAACCAAGTAGGAGGGTTTGAAATTAAAACCTTTTACCAAAAACAAGTCACGGTGGGCAGTCATGTCCAGCAGTCATGTCCTAGGCCAGTATCTTTCTTGACAAAGGTCAAACTCTATCTTAACTGGGGGTTTCTTCTTGCTTCTACCATAGCATGAGTAATTTCTCAGGGTAATTTACTCATTTCCAAACCCCTCACTGCACCATAATGGAGACAACGTACCTTCTCATTACTGTGGTTATTGTGTTTGCTGTTAACTGCTAACTTTCCTGTACCAACCAACCTATTATTTGTATGACCCTATTTCTTTTACTTTTCACACCATCTCAAACATTTCTGCAATTTTCTTTATCCCACGTCCCTAATGTATTGCCAATGGATTTCATGTAACCTCTTGGGCCTCTGGCTTTGACAGTTCTGTATACAATGAAATGAAAAACTGCCATTCGTCAGAACATTTTCTCAATCCATTGAGATTTTTCTTCCTGACAATTATCGTCATTTTTGCCTCAAATGCACTCATAACAATTCCCTCCAGGCTGAAGCATTTCTTACATTCACAGCTGAAAATTCCGAGCTTCTGATCAGAACTTGGTCTTTCTGGTGACCTGCCCTCACACTGCAACTATCCAGAGGCCTGTCAAGAGTTGCCTCATCACAACAACAGGCACTCTTCTCATCCTCATGCCTTAGAAAATTTCAAACATTTTTGTTGCTCTTTTCTAAAATCCAAAACAGAAGAACAAACATATTTTTATGACATCACAGGAGAGAATTGATGCTTAATGAGGTGGAGTCAGTCACCCAGAGTCACACAGCCTGCATGTGGGCTGAGACATGCTAGGTATTGTCTTTGGCACCTGGCAATCTATTCTTCATTTTTTTTTTGTATCAGAGGAACCGGATGGTAAAAGGCTACCTTTCCCCAGTGATTGAGAATCCAGGTGTGAATTAAATGCAGTTTTTGAGATTCACTGATTCATAATTAAGGAGGTGGAAGGGAGATGGGGCCATTATTTCTGGTACTGTGTTCACTGATGGGTGGGCAGTGGCACACACAGCTTCATGTGACGAAGCAGGTGTTTCTGCACCTCTAGGTGGGGCTGTGGCTATGCAGCCTTGAGACCAGACATCCAGGGTTAACTCCCTAACTTCTATTTCTATAGCTACTCAGTGGATTTACAAGCACTGATCCTTTGTGTTAAAGACTATTCTGCACACAAGTTCATGGCAGGTTTACTTGTAAGAGCCCAAAATTGGAAACAACACAGATGTCCATAAAGGGGTGAATAGATAAACATTGGTGTCAGCATGAGAGGTGGACACCACCTGCTTGGGGACATCTTAGGGTATTTTTTACTTCTCATAAAATCAGGAGGAAGGAAAGGAACCTCCTGATAGTGAGGGGTTGTGCCCCACTTTATATCCCCAACAATTAGGGCTCTCTGTGGTGAGGACAGACCCAAGACCAAGTCACTGCAGAGGGCAATGCAAGCATGAGTGTGTCATCCTCCCAGGGACACATGTGCCCCATCAGCCTTGCCATTGTAAGTGTACCCTACAGGCCAGTAGAATCAAACTTTCCTGAGAACGTGTAAGGTGCAGAGTCTCTGACCCACAGCACCCAGTAAGAATTGGCAGCTTAACAGGAGGAACAAGAAGCTTTCCCTGTGCACAGGAGAGCAGGAGAAGTGGTTCTACTTTTACATCAAGGGATCTTGCTCTGAATGGGCACCCACATTAGCAAGACACCTGCTGAAGCTGCATTTTGAGGCATCACCTGGGAGTTGCAAAGTTTACAAAGTTTCACAATCACATCCTTGTGACAGGTTATTTTGATTTAGCTCAAGATCGCCTGACTTTAGGTCAAGTCAACTGTGAATGAGAGACAGAGGTGGCAAAGGCTACTGTGCATCTGACAGGGAGCTGTGGAGAATGCCTGAAACCTGGACAACCCAGGCTTGTGCTTTTCCAAATAACAGATGGGAGTGGGTGTTTCTGTGTTTATATGCACATGTGCATGTGTGTGGGGGGTTCCTCAGTTCTCAGGGAACCAAAATATAGAGGAGCAGTACTAGTAAGAAGGGACAAGGGTGGCACAAAGGAGGCAAATACTGGGAGAGTGCCATGCACATACTCTGCTCCCAGCTCTCATGAGAAGAATGGTAACCTTGTCCCAATATAAAGCTCAGCGTACAGGTAGGACACACAGCAGATTGCACCATTCTGGACTGAGGTGCCTGTGAGCTTTATAGAACATCAAGTTTCTCTTAAAGAGGCAGCCACAGAAGAGACAACATATACCATGGGGTGCCCTTCAGTGTCTACCCACAGAGGACTTGTCCAACTGCAAGGGCTCCTGCTGGTTGGTAAGAAGGGGAAAATTGCTTGAGGTAGACTAAGGATCTGACACAGAAATTGACTGGGATCTGCTGGAGAGACCAGTGCTCTGAGAAAAGAGGGAAGGCTTCTGTTTGGACCTGAGAGTGAAGGAAAAAAGAGCAGAGTAGGATGGGGAAGGCAGCCCAGCAAGAGGAAAATCTCATAATCTGAATGTGGTGACAGGCAGGAAAACCTCAATTGCTGCTCTCTTCCTGTAATTCATTACTGAATATCAAATTATAAAAACTGAAAATAATAATAATGATTTATGTCAGCAAACACAAGAACAAAATCTAACTGGAGCACTAGACATTGTCTTTACCACAAACCTCAGCAATGGGTAAATAAACCCCAGGAGTCATTCATTCAAACCCATGTATTTCCAGGCTGTTGCAGTCACTGGAGTTACAAGATCAGACAAGCCCTGCTCTAATCAAGCCCAAGTGCCATGGAGAAGAGAGGGACAAGGAAAGATGTAGGTGTGATGTCAGGTACCGAAAAGTGCCATGAAAAAAAAAAAAACAAATACAGCAGGGGCAAGTCAGAAAGTGAAAACAGAGTCTTTAGAGAAGGTGATCAGCAAAGATGTCTTTCTAAGACACACCTGAGTGTGGGAAGGGGTCTGAACACACAGTGAGTAGGTGAGTGAGACAAACACCTGCAGAACAGTATTTGAAATGGAAAAAATAACAGTTTCAGAGGTGCTGAAGTAATGGGGGCCATGCTGTTGACCTTGACTATGGGAGACACACACTCACATGTAGACTAAGGCTGAGAGATAATGAGACCTGCTCAGGATTCAAGGCCTCATCTTTTCATACCAAAACATAGATATAAATATTGATCTTTTTTTCTTATTTCCTAGTCTCAGTCTTAAACTTCTGGGGTGTGCCCACCACAGCTCAACTCCCCTTGTGTTGGCCACTGCTGCCAAAGGGAAAGATGTGCTTCTACATGTCAGCAATAAGCCTCCGATGCTGTAAGAATCTTCTGTCATGGGGGAATGGCCCACACAGAAACCGTGTAATTGGATTTATTGACTTAAGGTCAAGGCAGCATAGAATAGGACCTACATACGGGAACAAGAGACCATAAACTATGATGGGTCCTTGCTGAAAGAGAAGGTCACAATGAATGGTGTAGGAATGTACACCTTGGTAGAGCTTTCCCTCAAGAATCAAAAAAAAAAAAAAATAGAAGAAGAAGAAGAAGAAGAAGAAGAAGAAGAAGAAGAAGAAGAAGAAGAAGAAGAAGAAGAAGAAGAAGAAGAAGAAGAAGAAATAGTATTCAGACAGCTTAAGGTATACAGTGAGTGATTGCTCTCTGACTTTTGCATGCTGGCTGTGGTGCATTCTACCTCACACGCAGGAAAGACAATCCAGGACTCTTCCTCATTCCATTTTGTTTCTGGTTAAATTTTGACATTTAATGCAGGATTCACAGAGAATGCAGACAAACTGCTTAAGATCTCAGTTCCCTTCCCAACTTGCAGCCCTGAAGACAGTCACTGCACACAGAAGGATCAGTCTGATAGAAATAACTCAGCACAGGGAGACCAGTCTCAGTTGAGTGTCCTGAGCACTTTGAATGAAACATGTGCACAACCAAGTCCATCCTCCTAAATTCTAAACCTGATCCTCTCAGACATTTTCCTCTTTCAGTCAAGGTCAACTCCATTCTTTCTGTGCTCAGGTATAAAATCTTGACATTATTGGTGATGCCTCTCTTGGTCTCACAGTCATCTCTAGTCCATCAGCACACCTGCAGTCTGTTTTTAATGTGTACATAAAACCACAACTCTAAGGTCCAAGCCAACATTGCTTCTGCATGAGGTAATGTAATAGTCTTCTAACTGACCTTTCTGCTGTTTCCTTTACACAAATACAGTCAATCACACCAGAAAAAGGCCTGTTAAGTCCTAGAGATGAATTCTTTTAAAACCCAAGACAGGTCGCTTGTTGTTTCTTTGCTTGTTCCCAAAGCCCACCTGTCACTTGCATCTCAATCACAAAAAATATCAATTATTTTACCACAGTCCAAAAGGCCCACATTAGTGCTGATCAAAGTGCTCATCTACACAGAACACAAAGATTAACAAGGAACTCAGTGTTTTGGTTCAGAAAACCTTGCAGTGAAGATCATGTAAACTGAGATAAACAGGACACTAAGTGATGTGGTTGGTCAACTTTCTATCCCAGGCTCTATAGTTTCATAAAAATCACTATTTGATAGCCCTGCCCCAGAAAATCCAGTTCCTGTTTATATGTTTCCTGTCATTCCTTGTATACCATCTATTCTGGTCACAGTGGTTTTCTGTCCTTCAGTATGGCAAGCAACCCCTGGTCCAGCTCTACTGCAGAAGCCATTCTCTCCTCCTGAAATAAGCTTTTCCAGAAATCTCCTTGACCTAGTTGTCCCTGTTCCATATCTTCCTCAAATGTCACATAGTCATGAAAACTTTTCCAGACCTACTTACAAATGAAAGTAACCCAAACCCACCCATTTTCTGTCAACTCCATCTAACTTTATTATCCTATAGAGGACCTATCATCATTTTAAATGCTGCTTGTTTATTTTTTGGTTATCTTACCTCATCTCTGAAATATATGAAGCATTGGGTCTGGAACTGTCAGGTTAAATTTGTGTCCCTACATCCTCTATAATCCTGGGCAGATTGTGAGCTACTTGTTGAAAAAGGAATTTAACTCACCTGTTAATAACTGCACACTGTCTTTTTTTTAAGATTTCATCATTTTTTTATTTTAGTTTATTCAGTACAGTTTCTATCCTTTATTCCCATTCCAGCCCACCCACCTATTCCTCCCCTCCTCCCTCCCCTTTCCAACACCCCTAGTTTTGTCCATGTGTCCTCTATATTTGTTCCTGTAAACCCTTCCCTTCTCCCCTGAAATTCCCTCCCCTCTCCCCTCTGGTCACTGACAACTCTATTTCA
>JAPYXV010000953.1:0-14593 GCA_028533065.1 Trachops cirrhosus | reverse complement strand
TCTTTCATTCCATCACTATTGGTTCCCTGTGCATTTTTCTTCATTAAACTTATTGTAGCCTGCATTTTTTCATCTAATTTGTGACCAAAATCAGCCAGTTCTGTGAGTATCTTGATAACCAGTGCTTTGAACTGTGCATCTGATAGGTTGGCTATCTCTTGGTTGCTTAAAAGGATGGGTTCTGGGGCTTTCAATTCTTCTTCTGTTTGAGCCATCTTTTTGCTGGGTTTTTTTTGGTCTTGTTGAGCTCCTGTAGTGAGGGGCGGGGCCTTAGGAGTTCACCAGGGCGGGGCACCCCAGTCTTGGGTAGTGACACTGTATGTGGGGGCGGGGTCCGAGGAGGAACAATGGTGCTTGCTGTGCTCTCTGTAGGACCCCAGACCCTTCTGCTGCTTTCCACAAGCCAATTGGGCCCCTCTGGCATCAATTCCCGTGTGGGTGGGCCTGTGCACCCGGCGGGGCCTTCCTCCTCAGTCAGTGACCCAAAGCTGTATTTCCCAGTGCTGGGACCCTGAGTTGCGCGCAGTGGGTTGCTTTCCAATGGCCAACTGGATGGGTCTCCTGGTCGCCACTCCCTGGCCGGGGCCCACCGGCCACCACCACTTGTGCGCCCAGGGTCTGCCTGCTGCAGACTTGCGTGCTGCCCCAGTGGCTCAGCTCTCCACTCCACATCCCTTGCCCGTCCGACTCCGCCCCTCCTACTGGTCTGGATGGACGTGTCTATTTTTAAATCCTTGGGTGCCCAACTTCCATACACTTCAATTTTCTGTCAGTTCTGGTTGTTATTTTGTTTCTATGTTGTTGTTGTCCCTATCTTGGTTGTGCGAGGAGGCACAATGCGTCTACGTATGCCTCCATCTTGGCCGGAAGTCAGAATAAATAAAAATTTCAATCCACATGGAACTTGCATAGCAGGGTGGGGAGACAAATAACATACAATAAATCAAATAAGTGATATAATATGCCTGATGATAACATTTAATGGTTTCATTTATATTCAAAGAAATGCCAACATTTTATATCATATAAGTCTTTGTAATTCTAATTAAACATAATTATTTGCACATTAGATTCTCCTGGTTTGCCAGCCAGTGCTAATGCTCATCAACTCTTCAAAGGATTCAGCTTTGTTGCAACATCTATTGCAGAAGAATATAAAATTACTCCTATCACAAGTGCAAATGTATTACCAATTGTTCAGGTAAATTTTACTTAATCAGATTACTTGATTAGGGATAATCATATATTTTGGTTATTTTTAATGGATTTATAATAATTTTACTCGATTTTTAACTTCACTTATTTCTGTGTATGAGGCCAGAGGGGACCCCCAAAAAAGGAATTTATTTTTAAACAACTGTGTACTTATTCTCACATGTTTAAACTTCAGTCACCTTCCAAGTTCTCTCTATTTGATGCAGTACACCTATCAAGATGTTTTTTCCACTGCTCAAAACCGTTTTTGAACTCATTGAGTTTAATACCTCGTAGTGCTTCTGGCTTTTTTGGTTTTACCTCTACCACATCAGCAAAATGTTTCCCTTTGAGGACTTTTTTTCATTGGGGGAGGGGGACAAAAAAAGTCACTTGGAGCAAGATAAGCTGAATAGGGCAGGTCGGGCACAGGGGTCTTGCCATTTTTTTGGTCAAAAACTGCCAGACTCAGAGCAGTGTGGGCAGGTGCGCTCATAAATCACACATCATGAAATGGACAAATGCATTTAAAAGAGTCTTCAAAAAAATTCACTGAAGCAAAACACAGCCTCTTACTACAATGCCATCTGGTCCACTGATACAGATGGATTCTAGCACATTCACCTAGTGGGGAAACCTGTACTACAGGAGACCTACCCTACAGAAGATAATTTCAGTTTTTTGGGGGTCCCCCTTCACATAATAATGAATTAAAGATATTTCCATATGTTTTAAAATAAGGCAGACAGTAGTAACCTTTAATTATATTTATGTACTCTCTTTTGAGAAGGAAATGTAATGGTGATATGTAAGCCGGTTGATTTATTGTGTTGGCTTTGGGGATCTAGAAAGCCTACAATTTAGGATCAACTCAGAGCTGGTTAATCCCTTCGTATATACTGAAAAACTTTTCTAGAATGGATTTTCATGATTTTTTAAAGATTTAAGATGAATACAGGGTGGGGCAAAAGTAGGTTTAGTTGTAAGTACACAAAACACAGTTTATTCTTGTATTATTATTTATTGATTGTTGTACTATTTTCCATATGAACAACTATAAACCTACTTTTGTCCAACCCTGTAAATATTTAGGGGAAAAGATAAAAATGTGAAAGTATTTCATTATTCTTAGTATTTTACTTTGAAAAAAACAGATAAATGGAAATGCTGCACAATTTGGTGAAGTATATGAATTGAAAGAAGATATAGGTGTTGGCTCATATTCTGTTTGCAAGCGATGCATACATACAGTTACCAACATGGAATTTGCAGTGAAGGTATTGTCCCTGAACATAACTGTTTTTGTCTTATATATGTGAGTTAAATGACAGGTTAACTGACAGACATTTTCCAGTGGAGCTAGTGAAGAATTGAAAAGATAACATAATGACGAAGAACTATTAAAAGTTAATATTTTCATTTTGAATTTTTTCTAAGGCTTTAATTTGGGGAAACAGTGTATTTTGTGAATGTCTTGATTCTGAATAGTTTTATTTTAATGTAGTGTGTTAAGGTTGAGTAATTGTGACAACCACTGTTACATGTGGATCACATTATGAGTTAGTACAGCTTCAATTAAATGAAATATAATGTTAAAGAAAGTGGTCTTTTTATTATTGTTTTAGTTATACGACATTTCTAAATGTTAAAATAATATGAGACAAGCATCACTCTTGAGTTTTAAGCATTTACTTAAAAATATAATCAAATTGAAAATAATATCATTAACTTTTAGGCAAAGAAAATAATTTCTTTTTATCTAAAATTTTTCTTGTCTTATTTCTTAGATCATTGACAAAAATAAAAGAGATCCCTCAGAAGAAATTGAAATTTTGATGCGATATGGACAACACCCCAACATTATCACTTTAAAGGATGTAGGTATTTAAAATCTAAGCTATTTCAAGAGCTATGCTAATGAAGCTATAATTTGGCACTTTATTTTCTTTTTGACTTTTCATGTCTATGGAATATTTACTGTCATGCAATAAAACCTGAAGATTCTTAAATTTGCTACTTTAATTCTTTTTCCCCCTATGATTCTGTATTCCTACCCTCCTTATAGAACATCAGAAAGGAACTATGTTGTTGCTAAATGACAGTGTCCTGATTACGTGAATATACTTTGGCTAGTTAGCTATATAGTTAACATTATAACCAGCACCATTTATTATTCTGTGGTACTATAAATATAGACATTGAGAACCTGCCAAATTCTAGATTTTACTTTCTTGACTGTGCAGAAATGGGCTGTTGCATTGTGTATTGTTTTTTGAGTAAAATAGTAATACTCTATAGTTTTGTAAAGTGAACATATAACTCATATTTAGAGATATTACAGAGTTTATACCCCCTGGTTAGTGCCCAAGGTCTTTAGGGTCATCGCTGACACAGCACTAATCATACCATGGTTTGGATCCCGACCTCACCACAACCTCAAGAGAGACATGGGTCCTCACAGCCTTTTTAGTGCTGAAGCTCAGGCTGCAGGCAGCTTTGTGGCAGTGAAACAAAAGCTCTGGAATGAATGGACTCTTCCCAAGCAACGTAGTTAATTTGTAGCATTTGGACAATGTTCCTCATTAATATCTCTCTGTGAATGTAATCATTACAACATTTCACTCCAGTGGCCGGGATTCAGCTCTGAAATCTATATAGAAAAAGCACCTGGATACCAGTCTTTCAGTGGCTTTGAGACTATCAGAAGTGCCTGATGGAGGAAGGAGAGGCCAGTGTATCCTCTCCTTCCATTATCCTGTCATTGGCCATTGACAGTATGGACAATGTCTCCGTGGTGAAGGCTAAAGCCATCCATGTCATAATGAATTCTCTGATCACAAAGCAAACACAGGAGAGTATTCAGCATTTTGAGCAACAGGTATGGCTGAGAGATACTGGCTACACACCCTGCAATGGCCTTACCACCAAGGAGACCAAGTACCTTTGAATGGCAGAAACACTCCACAAATTAAAACCACAGAGTGGAGAGATAATGAGAGAACAGATGCAGCTGACCTTAGCCCAGTCTTCCCTCAACAGCCCATGCTTTTCCTCTAAGCAGAAGCCTAGAGGCTTTTTCTCTTCTGGCTCTTCCACAGCCTTACCTGGCCCACATCATAGCACCATAGATTCTGGAAGCAGGGATAAAGACAGAACTCAGCAGATAAATGGAGCCTCTTTGGACCAAGAGCCCTCTGGAAGTCTGATTCAGGAGGTTTTGCCACCCAAGCCCTAGAAACCTTCTCCAGTGGAGCTGATCTGCATGCAGGTCACCCAGATGGCAGAAGCATGCAGGTCACCTGGATGGCAGAAGATCCAGTAGCCTTCAAGTTGCCAAAGATGGATATCCAAGTGATCAAAGGGAAGAAACAACCATCATAGACCCATTGTCTCAAACCCTGTGTCTTGGATGTGCTCACACCCACCAGCTTCTAGAGCTTTGTCTTTCAATGACTATGGATAGAGGGTGTCATCCACCCACCTTCCCTACTACCCTGTGTCTGACATAGGAAGGTTTTGGGGTGGTTAACCCCGTAAACTGAGGCTAGAACTGGAGACATAATTGGTTTATGAGAAACATTAGTATAAAGCCTGTCCTTGTGTTTAAGAAGGCATTGTGTGTTGCTTTAATATAAAATTAGACTAAATAATCTCAGCAGTGATGTGTGGGGGGCTCATCACCTATGTTTACATCATTTGGCCTAGACAAGAACCTGACCATCGCCTCCTAGGTGGATGATGTTTGTGTCGTTCCTTTAGCACGGTCAGTGAGTGCATGGACAAGCTGTGGCAGAGAAGCACTCACTGACTAGTCTCTGCTGTCTGGACTGCTGGGGCTGTGTTGTCCAACCTTGTGGTGATGGGACCTATGGTCCATTTTGATCTGGGCACAAAGAAAAGCCAGACTTGGCAATGACCCTGCTCCTGTGTGGAGACTGGAGCCCTCACTATCAGGCAGAGTCAGTTCTTTTTATTATTATTTTAATTTTTTACATTATTTTTATTGTATTTTTCCATTACCATTTATCTCCCCTATACCTCTTACACCTCCACTCGTCCCCCTCTACCCCCCACCGCTGCAGTCACCACACTGTTGTTCAAGTCCATGAGTTTCTTCTCTTTCTTTTTTGCTCAATCCTTCTACCCTGCCCCCCACCCCCAGAGCTGTCAGCCTGCTCTGTGCTCTTACTGCAGTGTCTCTGGGGCAGTTCTGCTGGGCAGTGTTTCTTTTTCATGTGTCAACAAACACAAGTCTTGCATATCCTTATCCTGTTGCACTTTAAAGTGAGATTAAGTTAACTCTAATTTGGTGGAAAGCCCTGTAAGGGAGAAAACTCAGTCTACTGCTTTGGTATATAGAAATGGGTGTTAAGCTTTTTTAAAGTAAAGATGGTCGTAACTGTACATAGATCATAGTCTGGATGTTCATGTGAAGCAAGTGTCACCAGGGCCTGAAACTATTTCTGAGAGGTGGAAGGATGGAAAAATTTTCTACATGTCATCATTTCCCCCCAAATGAGCCTCTTACCTGTGTAAACACAGAGCTTCCTGAGGAAAGGAACCAGGGAAAGCACCTGTTCTTTCTGCTCACTGTGGACGGGTTTGGTCAATTATCCTGAACACTGTCTCAAATCCTTGCTGTTCTTATTTGGAAGGATCATGTCTACATAGCTAGCTGGGCTGACCTTTCCATAGAGAGTCCCTAAAGTCTCAAATGATAAGAGAAAGTAATTTATTTGTGCCTTCTTTTATGTTCGAATATCTTACTTGTTTTGACAAAAATCTGCTCCTTTCAAAAAACAGTTGTTACTGAATGCTGACTTTTCACATAACAAAATAATGCTCTTTTCTCTCTAGAGAAGTCTGGCATACCAGCCATCACCTCAGTTTGTTTGTTTTGGATAATATGATACAGCTTTTGATTAGTAACCTTTAAACAGTAGCTTACATCCCTCTATTTATTTATCTAATGCAATCTATCTCAGAGGTCCTGAGTGAAAGTGTACACATGTTTTTCCTATTTATTCTCTTTGATATAGTGTTTGAATTCAACAAACATTTAAGACACCATGTCAGGTAATGGACTGTGGGGAGGATATTAAAAAACTAATAATATATTTACTGCCAGATGGAAGCATGCTATTAGTATGGAAGAGAAGTGTCTATAATACGATCCAAAATGAGATAGGTGCCATTTGAGAGGCACAGAGTTCTGTTTTTCCATTTATATCCTTTGATGAAGTATAATATACAGCCTGAAAAGTTAATAAAATTATGTTGAGCATGGTGTCACAGGACTGTATAAGAGGTTGTTTAGCCACTTTAATCCTCAGTACAGCCTGTACTATATTAGCAGTAAAGAAATAATGTATTTTTTACCATTAGAGGTTCACTAGAAAAGCAAATGTAATCTAAACATTTCTGAATTGTAATTATAAATAATAACATTTTTAAAATGCGTTCTTTTTTAGGTTTATGATGATGGTAGATATGTTTACCTTGTTACTGATTTGATGAAAGGAGGAGAGCTACTCGACCGTATTCTCAAACAAAAATGTTTCTCAGAACGGGAAGCTAGTGATGTGCTGTTTGTAATAACTAAGACAGTTGACTATCTTCATTGCCAAGGAGTAAGTTGTGGTTATATTCTTTCCTTCAATTCTGGGACTTATATATTCATAAAATAATATGTAAGTGCTGCCACTTAAAATGAATTGCTTTTTCTGTAACATATATTTTATAGAAAATATCCTAATAAAACTCATAAAGTAGAGAAGGTTATAGATTTAGGAAATTGGAAAAAGCTTTCTTAATTCTCTTCACTCTGCCTATTAGCCCTAATTTAATAGCATATTGGTTTTAAAAGTGATTTGGATTATATAAATGTATGTAACCCTGGCTTTCAAATTATTAAACGTAATCAAATTTTAAAATGAAACATAAAAAATTATTTGAGGACATGTGGGTATTATTCAAGTTATTCTATACCTAACATAACCTTCTGGGAGTAAGTGGACTCTATATCTTGATCCTTGCCAACCCCTCCTCCAAATACAGTAAGAAATTTGGATTCTAAACCTTTGAAGTATTAATTTAATAAAATGTGTAATAATGTAGCAGGCCTGTTATTTTGCTTCTCATCTGTTCAAAGATAAAGGAAATGTTACCAAAAGGTCAACTTTTATTATATACACCTCCACAAGGAAACAAAGTCATAAATAATTTAAAAATTTAAGTTTGAATTAGTTGTAATAGTGGATATGTATGCATGTAAGTATAAACAGTAAAATAATGGACAACTCAGAAGTGACACAGTGAAAATTCTACATGGTTCCCTTTTATACAAAAGAAAAATAAGCCAGTACTCAGTTTTGTGTTTGCTTTAATAGAGTACATTTTTAGTATTATAAAATACAAACTGTTTAATACTAAAGGAGTGAATCTTTTATAATTTAATTGCTTGTCTTTATCAACACTCTGTAAAATAAAGGATAGCCAGAAATTTTAAGAGGAAAACAATAACCATCTTTTCTTTTTTATGTATGTTTATTTTAATTTATTTTTAATTACACTTATTGAGGTGACATTGGTTAATAGGATCATATGGTTTCAAGTGTACATTTTTATAATACTTGATCTGTATATTATAAGGGGGCCAAATATGTGGTGGTGGAAGATGATTTGACTTTGGGTGGTGGGCACACTAAGCATCTTTTCTTCAGGTTATTATTTTAGAAACCTTCCAGTTCTTATATCAATTAAATAAATTAATGACAGAGATATATTGAGCATTTCTATATAACAGGCATTATAAAAAGTATTGCAGATTCATGTCCATGTGTCCTCTATATTTGTTCCTGTAAATCCTTTCCTAAAGTAGGGGGGTTGGAAAGGGGAGGGAGGAAGGGAGGAATGGGTGGGTGGGCTGGAATGGGAATAATGGATAGAAACTGTACTGAATAAACTAAAATAAAAAATTAAAAAATAATAAAAATGAAAATAAAAATAAATTAAGAAAAAAAGGAAACAGATGTTGACTTGTTTGCCTTAATATAGTTAAAAAAAAAGTATTGCAGATTCAAATATGAATAAGACTAGGTCCTTGTCTTTAAAGATCTTTCAGTGTAGTAAACTGATTAAGGAATGAAATAGATAGTAATCAGTAGGAAAATCATCATATAGAGAATTCCACCACAGTGGAGTGCCATATGCACTGCACTAATCCTAACCTAAAAGCCATTCATATAGCTCCCTGTATTCCCTCCTTCAACCAAGTGTTCACTCCCCACCAGAGTCTCTGTGCATGTGTTTACTCCCAGTACCTTCGGGTAGTTGATTTATTAAATTATGTACAGGTTTTGTAATTGTTTACTGTGAGGAGGGGCATGTTAAGTAGGGTCTTAGTCCATTAGAACCAGAAGTAGAAATGAGAACTGACTTTTGATACTTTGAGATTGGAAGTTGTTAATGAAACTGGTGGCTTCAATAGAAAGTAGAGCATCTATCTGACAGAGATTATACCTTCTGATTCCTTCAGGCTTTCCAGCACTGTAAAGGTTGGACAAAGTATCATTGTCAAAATTTTATGATTGAGAAAGTTAGTTTACCTGGAAGTATATTAAATGAAAATATTGTATTTCACAGAGATTTACTTAGCTATAGAAATACAATGCTTTTATCTTTTATGTTCCAGGTTGTTCATCGTGATCTTAAACCTAGTAATATTTTATACATGGATGAATCGGCTAGTGCAGACTCCATTAGGATCTGTGATTTTGGATTTGCAAAACAGCTTCGAGGAGAAAATGGACTTCTCTTAACTCCATGCTACACAGCAAACTTTGTAGCACCAGAGGTATTTTTCAAAACTTCAGTTTTTGCTTTTCAGTCTTTTCTTTAGTTGAATGTATTTGATGGCATGTATATGCCATAGTAGGTAGATAAAATCTGTGTTATCTTGTCCATTCTCAACTATAAAGCTCTTTAAATGAGTGAATTTTGATAACCCCTAATATAAATATTCAGACTAGGAGGTAGCATATGAGACCATCTTGAGTCTAATAATCAGACTATTTTATTTTGTTAGGTGATATACAAGTTTTAGAATTACATCCTTTTAGAGCTGGGAGAGTAGAGATAATTCCACCTTTGACATATGAGAACTGAGGCTTAAAGTACCTAAATAGCATTTTTCAGGACCCAGCATTCACTTAGTAACAAAGCCAGGATAGATTTTCAGATATTTTGCTTTGTGGTGAACATGAGGTAATTTATATTGTTTAGTATTATATGCAATATATAAAGGCAGTGCCCTCCCTGATTGTTTTTAGGAACTTCCAGTTCCAGGAGGGAACAGCTTCACGGGGGTTTTATAAGCAGTCAATTTTTTCTTGGCAAATAACATTCATACATAGATCTTGAAGGGAAGAGTCAGGAAAGGTGAGGCTGGGGAGGTTCTGATCATGAGGAGTTTTGACAGTACCAGCTGTCATAGTAGTTGAAAGTATGGTTGATAAAAGAATGAATCAAGGATGGCATTGCTCATATAGATTCTTTTTAAGTTTTGTTTGTAAGTCAGAAACTGTTCTCATGTGTTATTAGTAATGCTAACTCATATGAATCATTATATGTTCAATACAAATCAAAATACCAAAAAAATCCTCACATTTGAAAAATTAAAATTTCCAAGTCACAGAAGAAGAATAAAATAATTTGAGGATGAATTCTTACCTCATGTGCATGTTTTCTGACTTTATTTTTATATCAAATTCTAGCCATTTTAGGATAATATGACCTATCAGATTAGCATGAGCCATTTGTATTTAAATGTCAACAAATATTTATTTTAATGTAGCTATTAGAAAAAGAAATAGTATTTCTAACAATGAAAATAGGAATGTAGAAAATAGAACAGTAAGTTTCTGAAGAAAATTGCCCAAGTTAAAATTTGTTAAATCTTTAAGATGTTGATGCTGAGGAAGAAGCATAACACCTGCTTTACAGGGTTTTTATAAGAGATTTGCCCTATGAGAAATCATGTACGTATCGAGAAAATGTGCTTTAATCTGCACTTTAATTAAGTTCATAAAATAATGAATGTACAAATTTTATCAAACAAGATACGTAGAAACTGTATTTCCCCAAATACAAATTGGAATACATGCATGATCCAAGAAGGGATTATGGTATTTACCCCTAGTGGAAGAGATATAACTTAGACATTAAAAAATTAGCCTTTCTCAGGCATTTCAATGATTTCATATAGGACAGGAGGACAGAATATTTTACATTAGGGCTCTTCTGTTAAATATAGGATATATAGTCATCATAAATATTCTAACATGTTTATGCAGTAGGTATAACAGAAGAATAAAGAATAACCATTTTAATATCCAAATTCTTAATACTGACTTAATCTTATGGACCCAGACCCCTGGGTATGATGGAAATATCTCATTGGGAAAAGGTTAGGGGTGAATGTGTTCCAAATGAACATCTCAAAAACAGACATTAAAATGAAAAATATATGGTATGTCTGTCTTTAGATTAATGGTTAGGTAAACATTTTTAGATTAATGGCTTGGTAAATATTTTTAAATGAGTGCAAGCCCACAGACTAGAATATAGGCCATTGATAATTTTTTATCCTAACAGACTGCCATTGTAGTAAGACACTCTCACCATTGTAACAGTGACGTTTTTTAGGTGGGCCTATAGATAGCACATCTCTTTAAGTAGTGCCTGAACTACCTTTGGCTAATATTTGTGTTTTAAAAATGCTTTGAGGGGGTGATCCAAGATGGTGGCAGAGAAGGCGGATGTGATATTCACACATCCACCTTTTCCTAGGACCAAACTGGATTTACAATGAAAATATAGAGCAATCAACCTGAATAACTTATAACCAAGGGTTTACAAAAGAAGCAACATCAAGACTGTTAGGAAGGACAGAGAGGTGAAAAGGGCAAGCCCCATGCCCATGGGTGGTGGCTGAGATTCTGGAGGGATATCACAGTTGTGGGGGATTCCCCCTGAGAAGTGTGGGGTGTCAACTCCAAACCAGGCTTCCCAGCCCAAAGGCACCAGACCCAGTAAGAGGTGCCCACATAACATCTGCTGTGAAAATCAGTGGGGATTCTCTTTGCCAGCGAGAGACAGTTGTCTGCTAGAGACACAGCCATCCTCTTAAAGGACCAATGCACATATTCTCATTTGCAGCCACTCACTGTGGACTCTAGTAGGGAGAACATGGAGCAGACTAGAGTAGCATGAGGAAAGACTGGGTTTTGTGTCTCTGGAGAGAGAGCTGAAGGAACAGCCACCAGGACACCTGGGCTGAGTCACTGTCCCACACTGCAGACACCATCTTTCTTGAGTGGAGCACTCCTCTCCATATGGCATTAGCCAGAAGGAATGCGATAGCCCCACGTTCTGGACGCCCTGTCATCCCACACTGCAGAGCTTGTGCCCTGCTGAGGAGTCAGCTGCCTGGGCCAGGGTGTAGAAGTCTGGGCAGACTCAGCGGGCATCAGTGATTGAGTTGCGTAGCATACAGTGGAGGCCATTGCCCTCAGTTTCCCATGAACTTGACTGGCAGCCTCCCCTCACAGATCTGTAAGCCCCACCTTCTGGGCTACCGGTAGCTCCACCCTCCCAACTCCTGACAGACCCACCCTGCCAAGCGCTGGGCAGAATCTGGGACAGACTGAACTGTGTGGATCAGGGTCAGGGACTACTCTTTCAGTGACTGAGTTGAACAGACAGCAGATAGGCAAAGGCTGGTAGAGGTAGATCTTGTGGTGCCTTGGGACTTTTGGTGACATGCCCCCATGCTTGGTTCTGGTAAAAGCTGGCAAACCTAGACCTAGCAGAGGCAGCCACAAACTTTTGATTGCTTTGCAGCTCAAAACAGGTACCCATGGCCAGTCACAGGCAGCATTTGACATTAGACAGCACCAACCAGAGTTCCTCCCAAGAGTCCCCAGAACCATCACACCAAGTGGCCAACTTCAGACAATATCAGCAGGATCCAATTAGCTTTACAAATGCCATATCCAAAGGGAGATCTCAGCAGGCACAAGACTCTGATGAGGTGAATTCTGACTTGTGTGGTCAGCACCTGTAAAGCAGCTTGTAAATTGAAGTGCAGGTTAATCCTTACAATCATACAGCATGACAGTCAACACCATGTACATACAGGCCAATAGAAATCAACACTGAGTTATAGCATGAGGACCCACATACTCCACACAATGGACACTCCTGGAGCACCCACCTCAGGTGATAAAGAAGATTGTCCCACAGATCACCTGCTATATAAAGTCACCCTACCAAGACTGGAAGTCATAGCAGATCTGCCTAATACACAGAGACAAACAAAGAGGCAGCCAAAATGGGGAGACAAAGAAACATGTCCAAAATGAAAGAATAAGAACAATCTCTTAAAAAAGAGCTAAATGAAATGGAGGTTAGCAATTTACCGGATATAGAGTTTAAAAGAAATAATTATAAGGAATCTTTAGGGACTTACTTAGTGAGAACTTTTACAAAGAATAGGAATAATAAAAAATTACATAGAACCCTTAAAAAAGAACCAGTCAGAAATGAAGAATATAATATCTGAAATAAAGAATATACGAGAAGTAATAAATAGGTTGGATAAAGCAGATGATCTAATCAGTGATTTGAAGACAAGTTAGCAGGAAACACCCAATCCGAGCAGCAAGGAGCGAAAAGAATTTTAAAATGGTAGTTTAAGGGACCTTTGGGACATCATGAAGTGTAACAACATCCATATTATGGGGGTAGGAAAGGAGATGAGAGAGAGCAAGAGATTTAGAACATTACTGAAGAAATAATGACTGAAAACTTTTCTAACCTAGTGAAGGAAAAAGACACTGAAGTCCAGGAAGCACAGAGAGTCCCAAACAAAATGAATGCAAAGAGACCCACCGCAAGATACATCATAATTAAAATGACAAAGGTTAAAGATAAAGAGATGGGTGGGTGGGTGTGGGGAATGGGTGAGAGGTGATGGGATTAAGAAGTACAAATAGGTAGTTACAGAATAGCCATGTGAATGGAAAGTACTGCATAGGAAGGGGAGTAGCCAAAGAACTTATGCACATAACCAGTGGACATGAACAAGGGTTAGGGCATTGCCTGAGAAAGTTGGGGGTGCTGGGTGGAGGGGGACCAAGGGGAGAAAAATAAGGACAACTGTAATAGCATAATCAATAAAATATAATTTAAAAAAGAAATAGAAAAAATAACAACTGATTCCACAGAAATACAATGTTCTGTAAGAAAATATTATGAACAATTATATACCAACAAATTGGATAGTTGGGAAAAAATGGATAAATTTCTAGAAACATACAATCTTCCAACAGTAAATCAGAAAGACTCAGAGAATCTAAATAGGCAGATTATAACTAGTGAAATTGAAGCAGTAATCAAAAACTCCAAACAAACAAATGTACTGGAACAGATGTCTTCACAGGAGAATTTTACCAACTATTCAAAGAAGAAATAACACTTATCATTCTCAAGCTATTCCAAAATTCAAGAGGAGGGAAGGCTTCCAAGCTCATTTTTATGGGGCTGACATTATCTTAATTCTAAACTCAGAAACACTACAAAGAAGGAAATTGTAGGCCAATATCCCTGATGAACATAAATGCTAAAATTCTCAACAAAATATTATGAAACCTTATCCAATAATATATTAAAAGATCATACACCATGATAAGGTGGGATTTATTCTGGGAATGCAATGTTGGGAATCTGCAAATCTGTAAACATGATACACCACATAAACAGAATGAAGGATGAAAACTATGTGATCATATCAATAGTTGGAGAATAAGCATTTGATAAAGTACAGCACCCATTCATGATAAAAATTCTCAGCAAAGTGGGAATAGAGGAAATATGCCCTAATATAATAAAAGCCATATTTGTCAAACCTACAGCCAACATCATACTCAATGGGCAAAAACTAAGAATTTTCCTTAAGATCAGGAACAAGACAAGGATATCTGTTTTCACCATTCTTTTTTTTTTTATATATTACTACGTACTTTAATTTGTAGTTATACGAGGTAGTTTATAAGTACTTTACATCAAATGAAAAATGTAATTAGAGCTATATTGATGTTTCAAATGTTATTTTATTTTATTTTTTTTTAATTTTTATTTTAGTTTATTCAGTACAGTTTCTATCCTTTATTCCCATTCCAGCCCACCCACCCATTCCTCCCCTCCTCCCTCCCCTTTCCAACCCCCCTAGTTTAGTCCATGTGTCCTCTATATTTGTTCCTGTAAACCCTTCTCTTCTCCCCTGAAATTCCCTCCCCTCTCCCCTCTGGTCACTGACAACTCTATTTCAGTGTCTTTT
>JAPYXV010000952.1:0-14594 GCA_028533065.1 Trachops cirrhosus | reverse complement strand
TCACAGGAGGAAAAAATTACGTCCATTTTACTGAAGGGACATCGAGGCCCCAGGAACAGAGGAGTAACAGCAAGATTTCACCACACTGCAATCGGCCTCCTGGTCTCTGAAGCTCCGAGCCTGGCCAGGGCCGTGTGCAGCTCTAGCAATAGGCTCCTGGGCATCGATCTGTACTCTCAGACTGACATTAAGTTTAAGTGTCACTAAGCTGGGGTTTTTCCACCAGCCCTGCGGGGAGAAAAACAGAAACCTGATTCTTCTCTGCTGAGCCTAACCCAGCTTCACCCGGCACAAGGTCACAGAGCATTTATGCTCCGGGATTATTGGTGAATAAGTTACTTGAGATTGATTACTTTATAGCCCGCTTCCTGGTATTATCATCTCAGAGGAAAACTTGACTGTTCGCCATAAAATGATGGGCATATTTCTTCTATCATCATCAGCTTTTTAACTTAAAGTTTTGGAAACTCACCAAGTTTTCCTTGGTGAATAAGAGGTTATCTAAACCTGGTGTGAAGCCCAAACCTCTGTTCCCAGAAGTATAATCAGCATTTCTTCCAGCTTACGCTAACTCAGCAATTTAAAGAGGGACAAAAATAGTTGCCATTTTGCTTTGCTCTCTTTTTCTAAAGGTACAAAACTTGGTCCTCCACTGGCGGGTTGTTGGAAAGGGGGCAGTTGCTAAGACGACAGCAGTCATCACCGTGCTGTGCAAGAAAGTGAAAGGATAAGACAGACAGTGTCATCAAAATTACTTACCTATAAGGGATGCTTATCACATGGATAATTTCCTATTTAATAATGTTATGAAATGAAGTACTGTTTAGCAGAGGTTTACTTAAGGATTTGGACTACTTATTTAGAGTAAGAGTTAACTAAATTAAATTATTTTACTTCCAACTCCAGCTCTACTGATGGCAGAGTTAAAGTTTGAGAACTGAGACTGGAAGGCCCGAAGGCAATCTCTGCCAGGCGATCTGGGAAAGTCTCTCCCTGTATCACAGCCCTACCCACAGAGAACACAAATGAACTGAACTGGATCTTCCCTAGGGGTCCTCTGAGTCGACAAAGGCGCCTTCAGCTAGAGGAAAATTTATGAAGTGAAAGTTGGGAAATTGCTGGGTCCTTGTGACATTATTAAAATCTCCCTGAAAGACAGGCCGGCTCACAGTTTGGACGGGATCTGGTATTACAGTCGAGAGCCAGGGTGAACCTTCCTGGTCTGCGCAACTCTTCACGCCCCAGTTCCATGTTTCTCTCACCAGTAACACACACACAGCCTGCTGTGGACTGGATGTTTGTATCACTGCCAAATTCATATGCTGAAACGAGAACTCTCAATTTGATGGGATTTGGAGGTAAAACCTTTGGGAGGTAATCAGGTTTACATGACGTGTTTTGTATTGGTCTCAGCCTCTCAAAACCAAAGTAGTGGCTGGACCAGCCTTTGTGCTTCTAATTAGGATTGCAAGATGTCCTTCAGCAGCAACCATCAGGAAACTTTGAAGAAAATAAAGGTTTATAACTCACAGGACCTGGGAATTACATAGCACACCTGGGACCACACAGTGAGGTGGGAGGGAGGAGGGAGAGACATAGAGATAGAGAGACAGAGAGAGAACGTGGGCCTGGGGTTCTACTTTTATTGGGGTCAAGGGTGAGGGAGTGAGGTTTTGTGAGGTCACTCTCTATTGGTGAATTTAAATGTAAGAGTGAGAATTTAAAGTGTTGGAAGAGAGAAAAAAGTACTCCATGTGGACACTTATTGAAATCAACCAAGATCTCTAAAACAAAGGATCTTCAATGGGGGGAGGCGGCCTGGCTCTTGTGTGTTTGGCTGTGTGTCTAGTTGAGATAGCTGTCGTAGAAGTGGATACCTCTTTGAAATAGATGCCTCTGCAATCATACTTTTAAGTCAGCCACTTATAATACAAAACAGAAATAAATGAAATAATTGTCAGGGCTTACACTACAGGAGGTCATGAGGATGACCTCCTACATGATAAAGAGATTAGTGCCCTTATAGGAGGAGAAAGAGACAACTTCCTAAATCCTCTCAAACAGGCAACAGCTGGCCTCAGTGCGCCCCAGGCCCAGCACTAGCAGCAGCCAGCTTAGTTTCATAGATTGGCTTCCCCTGGGAATCTCCAAGCCCAGCACAAGTAGCAGCCATCTCAGATTGCTTTATAGCTCAGGCAGGGTGGCCCTGGGAAAAACACAGGTGGGGACTGACCTTGGCCTGCACCACCTGGGAAACCCCAAAGCCAGTGCATCCAGTGGACAGCTGTAGACCACGTCAGAGCACCACAACCCTGCCCCTGCACAGCTGATCCTCCATGGAGCACAAAGAGTGGTCACAGCCATTCTTTGCTGCTGACTGGCCTGGGTGAATCCCTCCTATTGATCTTCCAACAGCAACGAAGGCTCAACTACAAGAGGAGGGTGTACTCAGCCCACATGAAGGGCACATCTCAAGTACCTAAGCATGGGTGATACAGGTGGCTGTGCCACTCGACCCTACAAGGACACCTACTACATTAGGCCACATTACTAAGATGGAGTCAAATAAGTTCTATCTAATACATAGAAGCAAACACAGGGAAGCTGCCAAAATGAGGAGACAAAGAAACAATGCCATGAAAGAGCAGATCAAAACTCCAGAGAAGAGCTAAATGAAATGGAGATAAGCGATCTATCAGATGCAGAGTTCAAAACATTGGTTATAAGGAAGATCAAGGAACTTAGTGAGAACCTCAGCAGCATAAAAAAGATCCAATCCGAAACAAAGGATACACTAATTGAAATAAAGAACAATTTACAGGGAAACAACAATAGAGTGGATGAAGCCACAGATCAGATCAATGATTTGAAACATAAGGAAGCAAAAAACAACAAATCAGAATAAGAAGAAAGAAGCCAAAAAAATGAGGATAGTGTAAGCAGCCTCTGGGACAACTTTAAGAGGTTCAACATTCACATCATAGGGGTGCCAGAAGAAGAGAAAGAGCAAGAAATTGGAAATCTATTTGAAAAAATAATGAAAGAAAACTTCCCTAATTTGGTGAGGGAAATAGACATGCAAGTTCAGGAAGCACAAAGAATCCCAAACAAGATGGATGCAAAGAGGCCCACTCCAAGACTCATCATAATTAAAATGCCAAAAGTAAAAGATAAAGAGAGAATCTTAAAAGCAGCAAGAAAAAAGAGTTAGCTACAAAAAAAGCTCCCCTATGACTGTCAGCTCCTTTCTCAAAAGAAACTTTGCAGGCTAGATGGGATTGGAAAATATTCAAAGTCATGAAAAGCAGAGACGTACAGCCAAGATCGCTCTACCCAGCAAAGCTTTCATTTAGAATTGAAGGGCAGATAAAGAGCTTCCCAGACAAGAAAAAACTAAAGGAGTTCATCATCACCAAACCATTATCATATGAAATGTTAAAGGGACTTATTTAAGAAAAAGATCAAAACTATGAACAATAGAATGGCAAAAATACATATCTATCAACAGTTGAATCTAAAAAACAAAGTAAGCAAACAAGAGCAGAAACAGAATCATGGATGCAGAGAGCATTTTGATAGTTGCCAGATGGGAGGGGGCTGTGGGGGAATGGGTGAAGAGGTGAGGGGATTAAGAAGTACAAATAGGTGGTTACAAAATAGCCCTGGGGATGTAAAGTACAGCACAGGAAAAGGAGTAGCCAAAGAACTTACAAACATGAACCAGGGACATGAACAATGGTGGGGGGATTGCCTGAGGGAGTAGGGGGTGCTGGGTGGAGGGGGAAAAGGGGGAAAGTCAGGGCAACTGTAATAGCATAATCAATAAAATATAATTTTTAAAAAAAGAGGAGAAAGAGAGCAGGGCTCCTTCTCTTTCTCTTACATGTGAGGACCCAGCAAGAAGGCAGGCAGCCTGCTGCAAGCCAGGAAGAGGGCCCTTACCAGATACCTAATTCACAGGCTTATCAACTTCCAGAAATGGTGATAAATACACGTCTACTGTTTCAGTCACCCAGTCAACGGTAGTTTGTTTAGTCAGCTAGAGGAAGACACACACACAGACACACACATCCTTACCTTACTGTACCATGTACATATATACTTGCCACACAACACCCAAACATACACTTGCACACGTGCTGCTTCCCCCTGACCCACACATACATACCACTCAGTCCGATGGCCTTGACTCACACTGATCTTCTGTAATTCTCCAAGTGTGCCACATCCTCTTTTACCTTTCAGGCCGTGGCACATGCTGTTCCCTCTATATGAGACATTTCTCTGTGACCCTGTTCATCTGGCTCATTCTTCTTCATCACTTCAGTTCTCATCTTCAAAGGCTCTACCTCCAGAAAGCCCTTCTGACACCTGCCATCCCCCTCCTCCTCCTACCCCACCTTGTTTAGATCCAGTGGAGCAGTGCAGTTGTCTTCTACTGGCTTTCAAGATCTGCCAATCAATACAGACAACCTCTTTATAACTCCATCAGTAATGTCATGTTGATAGCTTGAAATTGGTTGGAGTTTTTAGACTGTGGAAATTGACAAGCACTACAAATGGGGGAGAGGGGTATTCGTTTTGTTTTGTCTTTTTGGTAGAGCCAGTTGTTAAACTCTTACCAGCACACCACTGTTTAGATCCCTCTGTGGTCTTCCCATAGCACCTTATAATTTCCCTTTATTTGTACTTAACACATACTACTCTTGTTGTTTCCTTGTCTATGCATCCCACGAGACTATAAGCTCTGGGAGGGTAGACCTTGCCTGCCCTGTTCACTTCTGGTACACCCAGTGTCTTGAATTGTATCCAGCTACATTGACCTCAACATGTATGTTTGAATAGATGACTAGATGACTTCTTGTTGTCCCTCTCCTATTTGACATCTGACACAGCCACTAACTAACTAACAGTGCCCAGAAAGCCATGGGAAAGTGGTAATAGGACACTTCTGTTTCAGGTAACAATGGACACCTGTCATAAGCTCAGAGCCAAGCTCTGGGCAGCATCTGTGACTGGAGAACTCAGTCCCTCCAGGGTGATATTACCCTTTTTTCCCCAGCCAGCTTTTACGAAGGTGGATGGGGTGAAGCACTTAGAAAACCATGAGGTGTGACTCTAAAGCAAAACTCTGAAAAGCACTCGCCCTTCTTCACAATGCCTGAACTTGCCTTAAGAGAGATAAATCATTTCTTGCCACAATCTGAGAGAGATATAAAATGTAAATGTTCCATTAAAAGGGCTTATCTTGTTTCAAGTTCACAATCAAGTAAAAGACTCCTATAAAATCTTAAAAACTAACTTTGATGGAGATAAATGGAGAGTAAAGGAGCCAAGAGCTGGAGGATGTTAACTGCTTAAAATAAGGAAAGGAGAGTAGGTAGATCATCTCTAAAGATGGTCACCACAATTCCACCACCACTGCCACCGCCCACGTGCTTGCCGTGCCTCCCACCACGAGGGAAGCTCCCTCGAGTCTGGGCTGGCCTTGAGGCTTTCTTGGACCTTGAATGTAGTTGAAATGACCCAGTGGCAGTTACATCATCCCAGAGACCTGGAAGCTTCTTCTTGCATTTTCTCTGTGTATTCTTCCAGACCTTTTTCTATATTTTTATATCATAAATAAAAATATAACATTGTTTTGTGTCATGTTTAAATGTAATTTTATATGGTACCCTATAACTTTGTTTTTCTCAATATAATTTTTGAGATCTATTTTTGTTCATCCATCTAATATTTCACTTATTGCTTTAAGTATGGTAGCCCCATTGTATGACTATATCACATTTTCTTTAACTACTCAAGTAATGGTCATTTATTGTTTCTAATTTCTTCATTATTACAAAAATGCTGCAGTGAATTATGCAGACCATAATTCATATCCTCCTATATACCAATACAAATGTTCTTCTAGCTGTGTCATCAGTCTGCACATCTTTAATTTAATTGAAACTGCCACGTTACTCTCCAAAATTATGGCAAAAATTTATTCTCTCACCAGTAGTATATAAGAGAGTACTCATTTTCCTACAATTTGATAACTCCTTGATAGTCCCATTATTTGATGATTGCCTCTATGTGAGGAAATACAGAATTTCATTATTTTAAGTAGCACAAATCTGACTACATACCTAGTAATATATTAATAACAACTGCTTCATCATTGGAAAGTTGTTTGCTCACATTCCTTGCTCATTTTTCTGTTAGAATGTTTCCTTTTTCCACATTAATATGCATTATTATCAGTTTCTTATAGACTCGTGCTAACATGAATTCTAAATGACCCGAACAAAGTCTTCTGATATCAGATATCTCAGTACAGGAAGTAATTTAGTCACCTGATTTGATTAGAAGGGAGAATATATTTATAAAGCAAATATTCATAGTAATGAAAATACAGGGCATCAGCAAGATCCTTTTAAAATAAAATGTTACTTTTTGAATAGTTTGTTCTGAGGTATTCAAAACTATTAACGTTTTGTAAGGATAGTTCAGCTCCCAGCTTAAAAATTTGAGTGTTCTGTTTTTTAATAATCTTCCATCAAATGATAACATTAGTACTTCCTAATTTTCATACATTAGTTAGTTTATTTGGAATTTGGGTATTTTATAACTTCTCCTTACTGCTTAGTGTGATGTTATTATCATGAATGAAGCTATCCAGCAATACCGAGGTGTTTTTTTTTTTTTTTTTAAATTTGGCTTTTAGCAAGCTAGGTGACTGGGAATATAAAAAGGAAAAGTAGGTCAAAATAATGTCTTGTTGCTGATTTCATCACGACCAGTAGCAACCTTGTATATTTTCAGCACTCACAGCACATTCAATCTACAATATAACCAGAAAAGGAAGCTCATAGTTCATGAACTACATACAAGATTCCCTGGGAAACTCATTTTCCAAACATTCTTTGACTCCTTGAAAGAATTTTGCAGGAACATGATCTGCCAATCAAACTCGTTTTACTGAGCCCCTAAATGTGCCCCTCACCATCAAGACACCATCAACTTTTTGTCTAACCTTTTGGCACCATGTCGTGCAGTCCCCAGCCCCTTCAGGAGCCCCGGAGATTCGAGTCCTCAGCTGTCCTTCCTCCTCTGAAAACCTGCTGTTCAAATAGGACCTGACCCCAGTCATTTTAGTGACGGTTGAATTTAAGCCCATTGTTTCCCTCTTCCTGAAGCATTTACATACAAAGCTTCTCTCAAGCTAAGATTTAAAGCTCTGGCTTTTTTTAATTGTGGTAGAAAAAACACAACATAGAAAGTACCACCTAAATCATTTTTAAGTGTACAGCATTAACTCAAAGTACCTTCTTGTGAAACTGGTCTCTAGAACTCCTTCATCTTGCAAAACTGAAACTCTGGACACGTTGAACAACTCCTCCCACCACTCACCCCACACCCACCGCCCACCCCACACAGTCCCTGGCAACCACCATTCTACTTTCTGCTGGTAAGTAGAAGCATGCAGTATTTGTCTTTTTGTGACTGGCTTACTTCACTTAGCATAATGTCTTAAGGTTTATCCACATTGTAACATATGACAGAATTTCCTTTAACATGAATTAGAAAAAATATTAAATTATAAAATTGGAGACACAATTAGAAACCAATAGATGAAAGCATGTAGTGAGAGCTGTCTATGGTTATCTTTATTGTCTATAAAGCCCACACAGTTCAAATTGGACAAACCTTCTCTGGGATTAGAATAGTTGGTGAACTGATGTGCTTTAAAGCTCAAAATGGATGAACTATAAACAACAAAGAAACAAGCAAAATATAGCCAAAGACACTGAAATAGAGGACAGGCTGACAGTGACCAGACGGGAGAGGGGAGGGAATTTCAGGGGAACTTCAGGGGAGAATGAGAAAGGTTTTCAGGAACAAATATAAAGGACAGATGGACAAAAACTAGGGGGGTTGGAAATGGGAGGGAGGTGGGGAGGGATGGGTGGGTTGGCTGGAATAGGAGTAAAGGATAGAAACTGTACTTGAATAATGATTAAAATAAAAAAAATGGATGAACTACTTATTGCTTTAACCTAAATATCATAGAAAAAAAAGAAATCAAATTCTTAGAAGCACCAGGCAACCAAAAAGCTGGCATTACAGACCAGAATATTATGAATTTCTTTTTTACTTTTTATTGAATTTATTGATTAACATAATTATACAGGTTTCAGGTGCACAAAGGCGCAACGCATGATCTGCACACTGTATTGTGTGTTCACCACCCCCAGTCAAGTCTCTGTGCATCACCTTTCATCCCCCCATACCCTCCCCCACCTCTCTCCACAGTCATCACCACACTGTTGTCCATGTCCGTGAGGAATTTCTGTATGACATAAAGCAGGAGGGCTAAACCTGGATGTTGGCAAAACTCAACAGATTCTGGGAATCTGCTTTCCAGGCAACTGCCTACAGCGTTTGCCCCCAGTCGAAAGTTCTAAGAATACCTCTCCAAATACCAGAGTTTACTTGTAGGGAATGCCAGCACGAGCCCTGGGGCTGGAGATGTAAGTGGGGTAATATCCCAGGTCACTTCTGGTTTCCCTGTGGACATGGATCTCCATACTCAGACGAGAGGCTTCTCCGGGCTTCGGAAGAAGCCCACCCATCACACAGGCCAACTTGCTATAGAGCCAGGTCCCGATATTTGAGAAAAAAAGAATGGAATAGAGGAATTATTTTCATGGGAAGCACAATTAATGAAAGAAATGAAATAAATCCTAAAAAATTATTTAAAGAAATATCTTCTGAGAATTCAAGAAAATCCTGTCTATTAAATAAGAAAATAGTATGAAATTCAAGCATGAGAACAGTAAACAATTCCTGAAAGTTAAAAATTGGGTTGCTAAAGTGAAAATTCAGTAGAAGGACTGAACAGGAGAATGCAAAGGACTAGAGGCAAAACTTAAGCAACCTGGAAGTTTAAGATGAGGCCTTTTCCAAGAACATAGAAAAAGGGAGTGGGGAGAGAACTATGAGAGAAAAGTTAATAAACATGGAGCTATAATAAGCAGAAATCTAATATTTACCCAATAAAATGAGAGAACAGAGAGCATGGAGGAAAAAGTAAAATCAAAGAAAAAAAGGAGGAAATTTCCATATGCTAAAGAAAGACACGTGTACTCAGATAAAAGGGCTCATGATGGGCTTTATGCAAATATTAAGAAACAATGAATTTTGAGGATTTTTATAGCTTCCAAGGATAAAAGAAAATGCCACAAATTTTCAAAAACAGAGAGGGTGGAAGAAAAGGAAAATTAGAAGCTGGAATGAATTTGGCACCAGACTTCTGACTGGCAGCGGAGAGGCTTGAGAGCTTTGGAGAAATAGCCTAAATATTCTGAGGGAAAAGCATTTGGAAACTTTTCCCAGTCAAATTACTATTCAAGTATGAAGGCAAAATGAAGATAATTTCAAACATGCAAGCAATTTAGAAATTTGCCACCCACAGAACCTTCTGAAAATATTACTCAAAATAAAAATGTAATCCAAGAAATGGAATAACATGGGATACAAGAAATAGAACAAGAGTAGAAGAAATAGAACAAGTAACCAGTAAAGCATATAATTAAGATACATAACTTCTTATCATGAAGCTGTAATATGCATTCCAACTGCTGAGCAAAAATCCCTCAAATAGAAAATGCAATTTAAAAACAATCTGGAGCAACTGTTTACGAAGGAGAAGGAAGAGGAGAGGGAGGAGAAACAAAGGTGAGTAGCAGGAAAGGAGCAAAATGATGCCAATGTCTCGTTTTGTATAATTTTAAGACAAGGCTGGAGGGAGGGTACAGTGCTCAGTGGGGTACAGATTGGTGGGAAGGACGCCATCCACACCATGTCCCTGGAATTTCTATTGAGTTCTTAATTCAATAAGCAGAAATCACAATTTATCAGAACTCCAGAAATCCTATAGGACAAGAGGAGATGCTACATATCCCGATGTGGCTTTTTCCTGACCTCTTGTTTATTTATAAATATGGTAAGTTGTCCATTAAGTTTAGTATCCAACTTTGGACATGCTTGAGAGTGAATGGGGCTACTAACTGGACAGATGCAGGAACAATATGCATAAGCCAGGAGTGTCCTAGAAAATGGGGATATATGGTCATCTTACCTGTAAAGTAGTCATCTGTCAGTCACACTTACTATGCTGGACAGAACCCTGTCAGGTTGGAGGAAACAGCTGGATCCTTTCTTGGCCACAAGTCACTTACGGGTTTTCATCAGCATTGCTGAAGAATTTACATTCCAAAGGATGTACTTCCGTGTAAAAGGGTGGTTTGCAACCTTCAGGATCTCTAAGTTCTTGACTTAAACTCTGCTAAAGGCTGTTCTTGATGAGATCACCCACTCTGCCATCCTGTTTACTCCTGAAGGGGTTAAATCTAACAAACAGGGTGAGAAATTTGAGGTCTATTGCAACCCTTGTTTAAAATGGTCATTTCCTCACACTCAAAAGCTGAGGGGCAGAGGTTGTAAAGTGTAAATCCCTTTGAAGGGATTTAAGAGGTAAATTGCTATCTCAGAGGCTGAGAGCCCTGCACATAATACCCATATGGGCTGGTCATAACTCAAGAAAACATAAGGAAGCATGTGTAGATGAAAAGACCATCAAACAAATTTATTAAACACAACTGTGCTTGAAGTGCAGGAAAACAGAGCAGCTAACAGCTGTAAGGGCCTAGGTCAGCCGGAGTCAGGTCTCCCACTCAGAATCTCTGTCCCACATCCTGCAAGTCTTAAAACATCTTTAAAGGCGAGGCTTTCCGGGGATGAGCTTCCCGGGATGTGGGACCTGAATGCATGTTCTGGTACATTCTCTCTGACTCGGGAGTGTTTATTCTCTGTGTACTACTTTCTTCCTATCTTTAAGGTACTTTAAAAAGAAACCCACACTTAGGTTAAAATTAAATTGTCCCAAATACATTATGCATGTGATAAATAGGTGTGTAGTTCCCTTTCAATTTTTCCTGAATTTTTCTGGAAGACCAGTATCCAGCCATGTAAAGCAGAAGTATAAGTAAGTGTGAAACTGGGCATTAAAAGAAATGCAGAACTGAGAGCATCTAAAACAACTGGGTTATTATTTTAAACTTTATTTAATCTTTATTGTCTTTTTTTACATTACCTTTTAGTCCCCTTACATACCTCTCCCCACTAGAAATCACCACACTGTTGTCCATGTCCATGAGTCTTTTGCCTTTTTGCTCCGTCCCTCCCCCCCATTCACCCCCAACCCCAGAACTGTCATCTTGCTCTCCACCTATGAGTCTGTCCCCATTTTCCTTGTTAATTCAGTTTGTTCACTAGATTCCACATATGAGTGAAATGATGGTATTTGTCTTTCTCTGTCATTTATCATTTGGCTTATTTCACTTAGCATAATGTTCTCCAGGTCCACCCATACAGTCGCAAATGGTAAAATTTTCTTCTTTTTATGGTGGAGTAGTATTTCATTGTGTAAATGTCCCATAATTGCTTTATCCACTCATCTACTGATGGGCACTTGGGTCACTTCTATATCTTGGCAATTGTAAATAACGCTGCTTATGTTCTTTCAATTTAGTGTTTTGGGTTCCTTAGAATATTTTCCTATAAGTGGGACCACTGAGTCAAAAGTTAGATCCATTTTTAATTATTCAAGGTATCTCCACATTGATTTCCACAGTGGCTACACCAGTCTGCATTCCCACCAACAGTGCAAAAAGATTCTCCTTTCTCCACATCCTTGCCAGTTCTTATTGTTTTTTGCTTTATTGATGATAGTCATTCTGACAGGTGTGAGATATCTCATTGTGGTTTTCATTTGCACTTCTCTGATGATTAGTGACATTGAGCATCTCTTCATATGTGTATTGACCATCTGTATGTCTTCTTTATAGAAGTGTCTATTCCAGTCCTTTGCCTATTTTTTAATTGGGTTGTTTAGTGTTTTTGGTGTTGAGTTTGTTAAGCATTTTATAAATTAGATATTAACCCCTTATCAGATGTATTAGCAAATGTGTTCTCCCATTCTGTGGTCTTTTTATTTTGTTGATGATTTCCTTTGTTGTTTAAAACTTTTTAGTTTGATGTAGTCCCATTTGTTTATTTTTTCTTTTGTTTCTTTTGCCTGGGGAGATATTACCCATAAAATATTGCTATATGCAGTGTCCAAGATGTCGCTGCCTATGTTTTCTTCCAGGATTTTTATGGTTTCAGGTCTAACATTTAAGTCTTTGATCCATTTTCAATTTATTCTTGTGTGTGGTGTAAGAAGGTGGTCTAGTTTCATTTTTCTGCATGTACCTGTCCAATTTTCCCAACACTATTTATTGAATAAACTATCTTTAGCCCATTGTATGTGCCTGCTTCCTCTGTTGAATATTAATTAACTATAAAGGTATGGGTTTATTTCTGGGCTCTCTATTCTGTTTCATTGATCTATGTGTCTGTTTTTATTCCAGGTTGTTTTGATTACTATGGCCTTATGGTATAGTTTGATACTGGGTAGTGCGATTCCTCCAACTTTGTTCTTTCTCAGACTTCTGGGACTATTCATTCAGGGTCTTTTGTGGTTTTATATAAATTTTTAAAAAATTCATTCTAGTTCTGTGAAATATGTCATTGGAGTCTTGACAGGAATTGTGTTGATTCTATAAATTGCTTTGGGTAGTATGAACATTTTAATGATGTTAATTCTTTCTATCCATGAACACGGTATGTACTTCCACTTATTTATATCTCTTTCTCTTTCTTCAGTGTCTTAGAATTTTCCAAGAACAGGTCTTTTACATCCTTGGTTAGATTTATTCCTAGGTATTTTATTCTTTTTGAAGCAATTGTGAATGGGATTGTTTTCTTAATTTCCCTTTCTGTTAGTTCATTATTGGCATATAAAAATGCAACTGTTTTCTGGATACTAATTTTGTATCCTGCCACTCTGCTGAATGCATTTATCAGTTCTAGTACTTTCTTGGTCAAACCTTGGGGGTTCTCTATGTACAGTATCAAGTCATCAGCAAATAAAGAGTTTTACTATTTTTCAATTTGGATGCCTTTTACTTCTTCTTCTTCTTGTCTGATTGCTGTGTCTAGGACTTCCAGTATTATACTGAATAAGAGAGGTAAAAGCAGACAAGCCTGTCTTGATCCTGATCTTAAGGGGAACGCTTGTAGTTTTTGCCCATTGAGTATGATGCTGGCAATGGGTTTGTCATATATGGCCTTTATTATGCTTAGGTATGTTCACTCTATTCCCACTTTGTTGAGAGTTTTATCATAAATGAGTGATGGATTTTATCAAATACTTTTCCTGCATCTATTGATATGATCATGTGGTTTTTGCCCATCATTCAGGGGTGTCCAAACTGCGGCCCACAGGCTGCACGCAGCTCAGGGTGGCTATGAATGTGGCCCAACACAAAATCGTAAATTTACTTAAAACATTATGAGTTTTTTTTTGTATTTATGTGTCATAATGTATTTAATGCATGGCCCAAGACAACTCTTCTTCTTGTGGTGTGGCACAGAGATGCCAAAAGGTTGGACACCCCTGGCACATGGTAAATCACATTTATTTATTTGCAAATGTTGTACCAACCTTGCATTCCCAGAATAAATCCCACTTGATCACAGTGTATGATTTTTTGATGCATTGCTGCATTCATTTTGCTAATATTTTGTTGAGCATTTTGGCATTTATGTTCATCAGAGATATTGGCCTATCATTTTCTTTCTTTGTATTGTCTTTACCTGGTTTTAGAGTTAGGATAATGCTGGCCTCATAAAATGAGTTTGGAAGATTTCCCTACTCTTGAATTTTATGAAATAGTTTGAAAAGCAGAGGTGTTAGTTCTCAGAATGTTTGGTAAAATTCCCCTGTAAAGCCATCCAGTCCAGAGCTTATGGAGGGGGGTGATTTTTTGATAACTGCTTCAATTTCACTAGGTGAAATCTGTCTATTCAGATTATCTGATTCTTCCTTATTTAGTTTTGGAAGATTGTATCTTTCTAGGAATTTATCCATTTTGTCCAGGTTGTCCAGTTTGTTGGCATATAGTTGTTCATATTTTCTTACAATCCTTTGTATTTCTTTGGTGTCATTTGTTATTTCTCCTCTTTCATTTCTGATTTCATTTATTTGGGTCCTTTGTCTTTTTTCTTGATAAGCTGGTTAAAGGTTTGCCAATCTTGTTTATCCTTTCAAAGAACCAGTTCTTGGATTCATTGACCTTTTTGTTTTGTCTTTTTAGACTCTGTTTCATTTATTTCTACCCTGATCTTTATTATGTCCTTACTTCTATTCACTTTTTCAAGTTCCTTTAAGTGTAAAGTTAGATTGTTTATTTCAGCTTTGTCTGTTTTTTTTTTTTTTTTTTTTTTGAGATAGGCCTGTAATGCTATGAATTTCCATTTTAGGATTGCTTTCCCTGTTTCCCACAGATTTTGGATTCTTGTGTCCTCATTTTCATCTGTTTCAAGGTACTTTTTGATTTCCTTCTTGATCTCATTTTGATCTGTTTATTATAATAACATGTTGTTTAGCTTCTGTGTCTTTGTGTGTTTTTCAGTGTTCTTCTTGTGATTTCAATTTTCATAGC
>JAPYXV010000951.1:0-14594 GCA_028533065.1 Trachops cirrhosus | reverse complement strand
TATTGTAAATTGTGCTGCTATGGACATTGGGGTGCATAGGTTCTTTTGGATGGGTGTTTGAGGGTTCTTAGGATATACTCCTAGCAATGGAATTGCTGGGTCAAAAGGCAGATCCATTTTTAGTTTTCTGATGAAATTCCATACTGTTTTCCATAGTGGTTGTACCAGTCTGCAATCCCAACAGTGTACTAGGATATCTTTTTCTCCACAACCTCTCCAACACTTGTTGTCTGTTGCTTTGTTTATGGTGGCCATTCTGACTGGTGTGAAGTGGTATCTCATTATGGTTTTAATTTGCATCTCACTGATAGCTACCGATATTGAGCATCTTTTCATGTGTCTCTGGATTCTCTGTATGTCCTCCTTAGAGAAGTGTCTATTCAAGTCCTTTGCCCATTTTTAAATTGGGTTGCTTGTCTTCTTAGAGTGGAGTCATGTATGTTCTTTATATATTTTGGAGATTAAACCCGTGTCTGAGGTATCATTGGCAAATATATTTTCCCATACAGTTGGTTCTCTTTTTAGTTTAATACTTTTTTCTTTAGCTGTGCAGAAGCTTTTTATTTTGATGAGATCCCATTTGTTTATTCTTTCCTTTATGTCCCTTGTCCTGGGGGACATGTCAGTAAAAATGTTGCTGCATGAAATATCTGAGATTTTCCTGCCTATGTTCTCCTCTAGGACTTTAATGGTGCCATGGCTTATTTTTAATCTTTTATCCACCTTGAATTTATTTTTGTGTATGGTGTAAGTTGGTGCTCGAGTTTCATTTTTTTGCATGTAGCTGTCCAGTTCTCCCAACACCATTTGTTGAAGAGGCTATTGTTACACCATTTTATGTTGCTGCCCCCTTGTCAAATATTAATTGACTGTAGAGATGTGGGTTTATTTCTGGGCTCTCTGTTCTGTTCCATTGGTCCAAGTGCCTGTTTTTATGCCAGTACCAGGCTGTCTTGATTACAATGGCCTTGTAATAGAGTTTGGTATCAGGTATTGTGATCCCTCCTACTTTACCCTTCTTTCTCAAAATTGCAGCAGCTATTCAGGGTCATTTATAGTTCCATATAAATTTTTGAAGTGTTTCTTCTATGTCTGTGAAATATGCCATTGATACTTTAATATCAATGGTATTGCATTGAATGTGTAAATTGCATTGGGTAGTATGGACATTTTGATGATGTTAATCCTTCTTATCCATGAACACGGTATATGTTTCCATTTGTTTGTGTCTTCCTTGATTTCTTTCTTCAGTGTTGTGTAGTTTTCTGCATACAGGTCTTTTACCTCCTTGGTTAGATTTATTCCTAAGTATTTCATTTTTCTTTTTGCTGTATCGAATGGGATGTTTTCTTGATTTCATCTTCTGCTGTTTCATTGTTGGAGTACAAAAATGCTTTTGATTTCTGGATATTGACTTTGTATCCCGCTGTTTTGCCAAATTCATTTATTAAGTCAAGCAGTTTTTTGGCTGAGTCTATAGGATTTTCTATGTACACTATCATGTCATCTGCAAACAATGACAGTTTTGTTTCCTCCATTCCAATTTGGATGTCTTTTATTTCTTTTTCTTGTCTGATTGCTGTGGCTAAAACTTCAGGGGAATTTCAGGGGAAAAGGGGAAGGGTTTACAGGAACAAGTATAAAGGACACATGGACAAAAATCTAGAGGCAAGTAGAAATGGGAGGGAGGTGGGGAGAACTGGGTGAGTGGGCTGGGATGGGAGTAAAAGATAGAAAATTGTACTTGAACAACAATTAAAATAAAATTCAAAAAAATAAATTCAAAAAATAAAGAAAGAAAATTTAAAAAAAAAGAAAGTCAGCAGAAGGTTTTCTTTTCCCCCCTCCAAAAGTGAGACAATAAAACCTGGAGCAGTGAAAGGACCAAAGACAGATCCAGAGAGAGATCAGAAGGCTAATGCCAACTGCTAAACTGAGACAAATTTCACTTTGCTATTCTACAGAACTTGCCTTTTATTTTTTATTTTTATTATTATTTTATATTATTTTTATTTCATTTATGTTATTATTATTTTTATTTCTCTTCTTTCCATTTAGTTTTCTTTGCTTTGTTTGTTTAATTGCATTGTTTGACTGGTTTTCTTTGTTCTCCCTTTCACATTGCATTTTAATTTTTCTTCTTTCACTTCACTTGTATTCTAATAACACACTACTCTTGGTCTTTTACTTCCTATTCTTTTTATTCAGATCATATATTTTTGCCATATTATTGTTGTTCCTGTATTATTGTAAATAATTGTTGTTCCATATTATTGTAAATATTACACAGCACCCCTCCCTGGTCTTGGCCCATTTCACTGTCTTCTTGAGCTTTATTACTGTTGTGGTTAACTTTATTCTCTCACTCACTATGCCTAATTTCTATCCCTTACTCTCAATATATCTCACCATCTAACCTCACACAAACACTCTCTTTTCAGGATTCAACTCACATTCTTTTTCTCCTCTAACAAGAGTCTTATCTTTTCTTCATCTTTTATAAACAGTGTCTAGTTGGGTGTAATATCACAGTTATTGCTGTATTTCTCCAAAGGATCTCCTATCTGTTCTCTATTTGTTGGTACTTCAAATTCCATAAATACTCTCCTGCTATCTTATTCCATTTTGCCTTCATCCTGCCACTGATCACATACAAGATAAGGTGGGAGTTGTGAACACAAGTAAATCCACTGGGGGAGAAAACCCATTAACAAAGAAACCACCAACAGGGAAAACCCAAGTATAACAAGAGAGCCCACATGAACAGAAGAAAGGACAACCCTAGAACATCCAGACAAGGAGATCAAAGAGAACACCACTGAATCCTATAGAACTCCTGCTATAGAAGTTCACCCTACAAAGACAGCTAGCAAAGCAGAGGATCTGGAATCACAGAAACAAACCAAATGAGTCACCTAAAATGGGGAGACAAATAAAGAACCTGCAATCAAAAGGAATGAAAGACTCCCAACTAAAAGAGCTAAATGAAATACAGGCAAGTAAACTATCAGATAATAGAATTCAAAAGAATGGTTATAAAAATTCTCAAGAACTCACAGACAACTACAAGAAACTGAGTGAGAACTACAACAGTATGAAAAAGGAAATAGAAACTCTAAACAAGAACCAGGAAGAAATGAAGAACACAATTTCTCAAATAAAAAACACACTAGAAGGAATTACAATCAGCTGGATGAAGCACAGGACCAGATTAGTGAGCTGGAAGACAAGGTAGAAAGAAACACCCAAGTGGAGCAGATGCATGAAAAAAGATTTAAAAAATATGAATATAGCTTAAGGGAACTCCAAGATAACATGAAACACCGCAGCATTTGAATCATAGGAATGCCAGAAGGAGAAGAAAAGGAGCAAGGGATAGAAACCCTGTTTGAAAAAATAATGACAGAAAACTTTTCAAACCTAGAGAGAGGAAAAACCATGCAAGTTCAGGAAGCACAAAGGATCCCAATTAAGCTGAACCCAAAGAGGCCTACTCCAAAACACATCATAATTAAAACATCAAGTTTTAAAGACAAAGAGAGAATCTTAGAAGAAGCAAGGGGGAAACACAAAGTAACATACAAGGGAGCTCTGATAAGCCTAGCAGCTGATTTCTCAACAGAAACAATACAGACTAGGAGAGAATGGCAAGAAATATACCAAGTAATGAAAAACAAAGGCCTGCAACGGAGACTACCCTACCCAGTGAGGTTCTCAATTAAAATGGAAGGCAAAATAAAGAGCTTTCCAGACGAAAGAAGGCTGAAAGAATAGACCTTTTCCAAATCAGCAGTGCAAGATATGCTAAAGGCTATAAGAAGAGGAAGGAAAAGTGAGAGAGAGGAACACAGGTACAAAGGGGGGAAATGAATAAATACCTATCAATAATAACCTTAAATATTAATGAATTAAATGTTCATTAAATGTTCAGATCAAAAGACATAGCATAGCTGAATGGATAAGAAAACATGACCCACACATATGCTGCCTACATGAGACCCACCTCAAAACAAAAGACCTACACAGACTGAAGGTGAAAGGTTGGGAAAAAATATCCAAGCAAATGGACAGGAAGGAAAAGCAAGGTAGCAATATTCATATCAGACAAAATAGTCTTCAAAACAAAAGACATAAAAAGAGACACTCAAGGGAAGAACCCATCAAGAAGACATAAACAGTGTAAATGTATACACAACCAACATAGGAGTACCCAAATATATAAGGACAATCTTGGACAATTTCAAGAAGGATATAGACAGCAACACACTTATACTATGGGATTTTAACACCGCACTGTCAAAATGGATAGATCTTTCAAACAAAATATCAACAAGGTGTTTGCAGCATTGAACAATGCCCCATATTAAATGGACTTACTGATATATAGAGAGAACCTTTCATCCCAAAGAAGAAAAATACACATTCTTTCCAAATGCACATGGAACATTTTCAAAGATAGACCACATAATAGGACACAAAACCAGCCTCAACAAATTCAAAAAAATTGAAATCATATCAAGCATTTTCTTGGACCACAAGGACCTGAAACTAGAAACCAACCTCAATGAAAAAACTCAAAAACACTCAAATTCATGGAGATTGAATAACATGCTATTAAATAATGAATAAGTTAATAATGAGATAAAGGAAAAAATCAAAATGTTTCTGGAAACAAATGAAAATGAACATACAACAGTCCAAAACTTATGGGACACAGCAAAGGCAGTCCTGAGAGAGAAGTTCATAGTGATACAGGCCTACCCAAAAAAGATAGAAATGTTTGAAATAAACAGCCTAATAGTACATCTAAAAGAACAGGAGGAGCAACAACAAACAAAGCCCAGAGAGAGTAGAAGGAAGGAAATAACCAAGGTCATATCAGAATTAAATCACACAGAGGCTAAAACAACAATCCAAAGGGACAATAAATACAGGAGCAGGTTCTTTGAAAATATCAACAACACCAGCAAAACTTTAAGCAGACTCATCAAGAAAAATAGAGGACCCAAATAAAAAAATCAGAAATGAAAGAGGAGAGATTCTAATTCATGATACACAGATAAAAAAGATTGTGAGAAATTACTACAAACAACTATATACCAAGAAATTTGAAAACCTGAGTGAAATGGACAGATTTCTAGAAAAATACAATCTTCCAAAATGAAATGAAGAAGAAGCAGGAAGCCTTACCAGATAAATAACAACAGATGAAATTGAAGCCATAATAAAAAAACTCCTGACAAACAAAAGCCCTGGAGTAAATGGTTTCACAGGAGAATTTTACAAAACATTTAAGGAAGAGCTAACCCTTATTCTTCACAGACTATTCCAATAAATCCAAGAAAAGAGAAGACTCCCAAGCTGTCTTTATGAAGCCAGCATCATCCTAATTCCAAAACCAGATAAAGACACAACAAAGAAAGAAAACTATAGGCCAATATCGCTGATGAACATAGACACTAAAATCATCAACAAAATATTGGCAAACCACATCCAGTGATGCATTACAAAGATCGTACACAATGATCAAGTGGGATTCATTCCAAGGATGCAAGGATGGTACAATATTAGTAAATCAATAAATGTAATACATCACATAAACATAGGAAAGACAAAAAACATATGATCATATCAATAGATGCAGAAAAAGCATTTGATAAGGTACAGCACCCATTTATGATACAAACACTCAGCAAAGTGGGAGTTGAGGGACTATTCCTCAACATAATAAAGGCCATACATGAGATACCTACAGCCAGCATCATACTCAATGGGCAAAAACTAAAACCTTTCCCACTAAGATCAGGAACAAGACAAGGGTGTCCACTTTCACCACTTTTAGTCAACATAGTATTGGAAGTCCTAGCCACAGCAATCAGACAAGAAACAGAAATAAAAGCCATCCAAATTGGAAAGGAAGCAAAACTATCACTGTTTGCAGATGATATGATAGTATACATAGAAAATTCTATAGACTCCATCAAAAAACCACTCCACCTAATAAATAAACTTGGCAAAACAGCAGGATTCAAAGTCAATATTCAGAAATCAAAGGCATTTTTATACACCAACAATGAAATATAGGAATCAGAAAAGAGAAAATAAATCCCATTTGCTATACCAAGAAGAAAAATAAAGTATCTAGGAATAAAACTTACCAAGGAGGTGAAAGATCTATACTCAGAAAACTACACAACACTGAAGAAAGAATGGGATGCACAAATAAATGGAAGCATACACTGTGTTCATGGATTGGAAAATTAACATCAACAAAATTTCCATATTACCCAAAATAATTTATAGATTTAAAGCAATCCCTATTGAAATACAAATGACATATTTCACAGATATAGAGCAAACAGTTCAAAAATTTATACAGAACTAATAATGACCCCAAATAGCTGCTGCAATTTTGATAAAGAAGAACAAAGTAGGAGGGATCACAATACATGATATAAAACTACATTATAAGGCCACTGTAATTAAAACAGAATGGTACTGGCATAAGAATAGACACATAGACCAATGGAACAGAACAGAGAACCCAGAAATAAACCCAAGTCTCTATGGTCAATTAATATTTGACAAAGAGGGCAGCAACATAAAATGGAGTAAAAATAGCCTCTTCAATAAGTGGTGTTGGGAGAACTGGACAGCTACAGGCAAAAAAGTGAAACTCAATCACCAACTTACCCCATACACAAAAATAAATTCAAGGTCATTAAAAGACTTAAATATAAGTCATGATACCATAAAAGTCCTAGAGCAGAACAGGAAAATCTCAGATATTCCACACAGCAATGTTTTCTCATATATATCCCCTACAGCAAGGGACATAAAGGAAAGAATAAACAAATAGGACCTCATCAAAATAAAAAGCTTCTGCATGGCTAAAGAAAACAGCATTAAAGTGAACAGAGAACCAACTGTATGGGTAAACAGATTTGCAAATGATACCTCAGACAAGGGTTTAATCTCCAACATATATAAAGAACTCACACAACTCCACTCTAGGAAGACCAACAACCCAATTAAAAAATAGGCGAAAGACCTGAACAGACACTTCTCCAAAGAGGACATACAGAGGGCCCAGAGACATATAAAAGATGCTCAGCATCACTAGCCATCAGAGAGATGCAAATTAAAAGCACAATGAGATGCCACCACATACCGGTCAGAATGGCCATCATAAACAAAGCAACAAACAAGTGTTGGAGAGGATGTGGAGAAAAGGGAATCCTTGTGCACTGTTTGTGGGAATGTAGACTAGTGCAACCACTGTGGAAAACAGTATGGAATTTTCCTCAGAAAACTGTAAATGGAAATGCCTTTTGATCCAGTAATTTCACTGCTGGGATTATATCCTAAGAACCCTGAAGCACCAATCCGAAATAACCTATGCACCCCAATGTTCATAGCAGCACATTTTACAATAGCCAAGTGTTGGAAGCAACCTAAGTGTTCATCAGTAAATGAGTGGATCAAAACTCTGGTACATTTACACAATGGAATACTGTGTAGCAGAAAGAAAGAAGGAGCTCCCACCCTTTTCAACAACATAGATGGAACTGGAGAGCATTATGCTAAGTGAAATAATTTAGACAGTGAAAGAAAAATACCATATGTTCTTACCTATAAGTGGAACCTAATCAACAAAACAAACAAGCAAGCAAAATACAACAGAGACATTGAAATAAAAAACAAATTTACAGAAACCAGAGAAGAGGGGTGAGAGGATTAATGGGGGTAAATGGGGGAAAGATCATCAAGGAACATATACAAAGGACACATGGACAAAGCCAAAGTGGGTAGGTTCGAGGGTGGTAGTGCAAATGGATGGGGCAGTGGGGAACGGTGGGGGGAAAATGGAGACAACTGTACTAAACAATGATAAAAATAAAAAAGACAATATAGAGATAGCAAATACATATATAAAAAGATATTTCATATCATATATTATGACTAAAAAAACTTAAACTATAAGATACCACTACAAACCTATTAAAATGTCCAAAATCCAGAATACCAACAATACCATTTGCTGGCCAAGATGTGCAGCAAAAGGAACTCCTTTTGATTTCTGGTAGGAATGCAAATCTGTACAGCCACTTTAGAAGATAATTTGGTGGCTTCTCGCAAAATTAAATTCTTACCATGCCATTTAGCAGTCCTGCTCCTTGGTATCGACTCAAAGGAGTTGAAAACTTATGTTCACACAAAAACTTGCACATGGGTGTTTACAGAAACTTTTATTCATAACAGCCAGAGTTTGGAACCAATCAAGATGTCCTTCAGTAGGTGAATGGATAAACTGTGATGTCTATACACACAAGAATATCAACCAATGCTGAAAAGAAGTAAGTTGTCAAGCCATGAAAAGCCATGGAGAAAACTTAAATGCGTATTACTAAGTGAAAGAAGCCAAAGTGAAAAGACTACAAACTCTATGATTTCAATTACATGATGTTCTGGAAAAAGCAAAGCTGTGAGACAGTAAAAGCATTAGTAGTTGGCAGAGGTATGGGAAGAGGGAAGAATAGGTGAAGTAGAGATTTTTAGGTTAGTCAAAATACTTTATGATACTATAATTGTGGATGCATGTCACTATATATTGTTCAAGCCCATAAAAGGTACAACAACCAGAGTTGAAACCTGATGAAAAGAAGGAGAAAGACTGAGAAAACCTGACTAGAAAACTCAACACAAGTAGAAGAGGGTTTTATACCCCTGGGAAAAAATCCACATTGGATGATTCTGGAACATTGTGTGTTTCATCTGTATGATGATTCTGGAAAAATGTTGAAGAGATCACACAAGCTTCCCAATTACAAGAAAGTGAGGGCTATTCACAGCCATCAATTTATAGGATCATTTATAGCAGCTAAGAAGTTGTTAAAGAGTTTGAGCAGGAAGAAATACATGACAAAGATGAAAGTGTGGACTCTAGTTTTCCCCTTTATGCTGCTGAACCTTAGTGATTGACAAGATCGACCTAAAAATGGTTGCATCATCCACGGCAAAACAGAATATCTTATATCACACTTTACACATGCAAAAAAGCTGAAGAAAATTAATAAGCCCTGTCCAGTAAGTAGACAACTCCAAGTTGACCTATTTATAAAGGTATAATTATATATTCATTATGATATAACCCTAAAAATTTAGACAACATGAAATTTTATTTTTTACATGTATCAAAGCAAGAAGGAATCTTAGTGCATATAAGATTTGTTTTCCGTAGTATAATTTGCCTTCTTTGGGAGAGAGAGTACTGAGTATTTGTTTCCGTTCAGAAAAATTTTACTCCTGATTATTTTATATTTGGATTTTAATTTAACTTGAATTGGATATATAGCTCATCTTTTAACCTTGCCTCTCATATTTTATTTTCAACTTTCTCGTAAATAAAACTATCTGATTTTTTTAAAAAAATAACATAAGTAGGACATTTTCATATAACTTATTTAGTACCTATTATGTAAGGAGAAAATTTTTGTGTGAAATATTTAATATTTAAATTTTATATATTCTTTAACCTTTTAATTCTTAGTTTTTCTATTCTTTCAGAGCCTCTTACAATAATCTTTCAGGTTTAAAAAATGGTGGTTGTATTTGGTGCCATGTAAGTAAAAATATTCTTATTATCCACTGTCTTTTGTCTAGTAAAGGACAGGGTGATAATGATAATGTCAGTTTGAGAAGTCTTTGAGAATAGCCATCATTTATCCACAAGACAAAACTTGAAGCCTCCCTTGTACAATGTGGAATTGCCTTAGGCATCTAGGCTGTATATCAGCACATTCTCCACCCCAAATTCAGTATTTAGTGCAATCCATTAAGTTGAAAAAGTCTAAGACACTTTGAAATGCTTTTGTGGACTGGGTTATGTGGTTCTTGGTAGTTACCTAGATTTCAGAACTTTCCTTAAGGTTAGTTTTAGAAACCAATGAATTCACAAAGACTTACTGAGAAATTTAGTAAACAAAAGAGCTAACTGGTAATGTTCTATTTTTTCTCTAAATTGTTCAGAAATCATGCATCATTTTTCTATAAGGATGACAAGGTCAGAACATAGAGTCTAAAATATCTTAAACTACATAGATTAACATTGTCTTTGATATTTAAATATGAATCTTTAGCAAAAGAGTAACCAATTTAAGGTCCCAATGTTTTTCTCCCATGTATGTTAGTTATACATACTCAGGTGAGGACAATAAAGTCAACTGAACTATAAGTTTATAATAAAACTGAAGAATAATTTTGCATAGCAAATTTGTGGGCCAGTTATTAACAATGCATTTTATTAAACTTTACAACAAAAACTGCAAACAAATATGACTTGCCCATGTGTATGTATGTATGTAAGTAGGAAACAAATGATTGAAGCAATCGGTTCCTTAGCTAAAAAGTGGCCCTCAAATGCAGTAAAGCTTTATTAATTTGGGATTTATAATGCTTCAAGTATAGAACTAAGTAGAATTTTCTGAGGAGAGTTGAAAAACACTAGACATTTAGAGTATATTATGAAATGATTATGCTATTTACAAAACATTCAAATCTATGCAGATAATCTCATTCAACATTCTCTGGTATTACTAACATAGACTTCATTGTCTAAAGTTCTGAATTAGTATACATAAATTTACTGATAAATAAATAAACAATTTTTTAAATATTTAATTAAGAAAAATAAGCACATTGCATAAAGAAACACATTAAAGCCTTTAGGATAGTGGTCTATAAGATAGAATTGAAAGAAATAAAACACACTAAAATATATACTTTACTCCTGTAAATCAACTAAATTACATAAACAACTTATAAGAAAAATATATGTGATTTAGGGAATTAATTATACAAATTGGTTTATTATGGTGTCATCTATCATGAAGATGAAGTGTCACCCATGTCAATATCAAACAACAGGGTGGTAACCCAGTGGATGGACACAATGAAATATGATGTAGGCATTAAAATTATAATAAATATTATGTAGATGCATCCGATAAAAATATTTAAGAAACATTGTTTTCATTAAAAATAATTTTGTTTCAAATAAAATAAAATAAATTTGCTTCATAAAATGCACTCAATATAATTAGCAATATTAGTGACCCTGATTATATATAAATTTGATGACATGTATATAAAAATAAAATAAATCAGAGCCAATATAAAGCATTATATTAGAGAGAGCTAAAGAGAATAACCTATGTTTGTAGTTTCTGTAAATACCATATAATATTGTCTTGAAAAGAAAAAGTGAGAGAAAAATCTATTTTAGTTTAAAATCCTATGCTTAATGAAAAAAAGATGAGTTGCATGCTTTAGATGGAAGATGATTCAGTAGTAAATTATTTATGCTAATGGTGAGATGCCCAAACATGACTATTGTGTGTGTAGAAACTTCAAATTTTATCTTTATTATACCCTGTGTCTTTATTGATATCACCTCATGAACTTTGGTTTACCCTGAGCATATTCTCACTTTAATTTTTTGCTCATATTCTATTGAATTCAATTCAGTAAAAAGCTATGAAAATGAATCAAATGGAAAAGAATCAAATTAATCAAAGGGACAAAATTGTTTTCATGATGAAAGTTTGAACTATCACTTATTAAACACTCAGTATGTGTTAGATCCTATGAAAATATTGTAGGTGACATGTTCTATTTACATTATGTAAAACCAAGTACAGAAGAAGATGGCATGCACAGTGATAAAGAAAGTGAAGTTATGCATGCCTTTGATACAGAATGCATAGTGTTATTTGGCCCACCAAATAACTGGTGAGTCAAAGACCAGGGGTAAACCAGGAATCCTCATAGATGTGCTTGCATATTATTATTTAATGTGTTCAATTTACTTTGCTGCAATTGATTATGCCTATTTCCAGTCAGATGGAATGTTGTTCTGAGTAAGTTGTGACTTGGTATATGTAGATCATGGACTTACAAGAAAATGTGTGGGAGAACTTTGCTTCTTGGAAGAATAAAATTGGGCAGTGAGCAGTTCTAGTAAAACGGCAAACACAGGTCTAACAAGCAATAAAGAAATCTCTAGACATAAGGAGACATTACCATACTGTAATAATGATAGAGAGGTAATTATTGCTGACTTGTTTAGATATTTTTCTCCTGTTTGTTTCTTTGAGAAAGTCACCAAAATACTAATTTTGATAGAATGTTGTCAGCCTATGAAGGATAACAGATGCATTACCTTATTTTATGTATTTATTTAATTATAATATTAAGCTTCTTACTAGCCAAAAATGAAGAAACAAACTAAAATGAAATCCAACAAAAAATAAATTATATTTATGAGTGGCAAAATCTTCTTCCTTTTAAAATTTATTAAGTTCTATCCCTAGTTTCTCAATTACTAGAAAAGTTATCGGTGTCCCACTTCTCAACTCTTCATTGGAGCTTTGTATGTCTCTATAAATGTACCACTACACACCCCAGCACACATACACCACACACACAAACTGAGCTAGACTGATGATACAGGCATTTCAAGAAGTCCTACTTGGCATATAAAGAAAATTGATTTTTCCAGACACTAGGAGATATTGCTATACTGTATAATGATAATGAGATAAATATTGCTGAATTATTTGAGCATTTTCCCCTCTCGATCACCTTGATAGTGCCACCAAATTCTAATTTTGAGAGAATGTTGTCAGCCTGTGAGGGATAATCACTAGACCAATGCATTCCCTAAATTTATTTACTCATTTTATTATAATATTGAGCTCCTTGCTAGCCAAAATAGAGGAAACATACTAAAATAAAATCAACAAAAATAAACTATCTTTATGAGCTGTAAAATCATCCTCCTCTTATCATTTATTAAGCTTTATCCCTAGTTTCTCAATTACTAGGAATGCCTCTCAAGTCTTCATAGTACCTTTATATGTGTCTAGAAATGTCCCACCATACACACACACACACACACACACACTCTGAGATGGACAGATGATGTAGGCATTTCAAGAAGCACTAGTTGGCAACAGCAGAGTTTAGAACACCTGCAAATCAAGAGGCAACTCCAGAACTAGCATGATGTCATAGTTTGAGGTGAGTAGCCGAATAGGAAAGTTTGGGTAGGTGAATTGTGTTGTGGTTGGTTTGAGTTGCAAGCACACTTAAATCATGGACTATTTCAGGTGGCTTATGGAATGTCTGATGGAGAGTACACAAGGCACAGGAGATTAAAAATGCCCATTTCTAAATAGTCCATTGGTATTACTAGTGGTTAAAATCTCTAAATCTCTTCTCCTATTGTAGCAGTTGGATGTCAGGTAACACTTCTGAGGTCTGAGCTTCTAGAAAATATTGTGATTGCATAACAATCGAGATATAAAGTAATTAGAGGTAGTTATTGTTTAAAAATATATTTTATTGGAGAATATTTTAATGTTTTTTAGGAGTAGAGTTTGAAAGAGATGATGAAACTTGGCAAATGGAACATTCTTCAGAAATTAAAAAAAAAAATACAAAGAAGCTTTGTTTCACCAAAGTGAAGACAGAAGCAAATCCCCAAAACACTATGGAAATATTACACACATCCTAGAAGAAGAGACAAATAATAAATAAAGTAAATATGTGACTTAAATAATATACTAGATAGTAACTAAAGCCTGGGGTAAAAATAAAGGAGGAGTTATGGCATTGAAAGAGAAATTTGAATGAAAATCTATCCTAAGTCAAAGAGGAAAGGATCATTATAGTTAGGGGAAGATCATTCCAGAAAGAAGAAATTGCAAGTGAGTTGGCTACATGCCTGACACATTTGAAGAAGAGCTAGCAAAAAAAAGTGTGATAATAAAGTAAAATGAGAAACCAGTTTGAAAATTTAATGAACAGGGTATATATTTGTGCATAGTATGCATTTTATCATGTATAAATATGTAGGAAAAAAACCTAGTTGAAATCCTAGAAAATGGTTAAATGTAAAATCAAGGGTGATTTTTGTTCAACTTTAACTTTTCTTTCATTTAATTTTTCTCTAACAACCATAACTTCTTTTCACATTAGCACTTGTATTTTAAAGCCTCAATGCACAGGGATGGATTGAGCAACTAGAAGACTGTACATTTATAAATAATGTAGAAAATAAAACCACATACCTGATATTGAATACCAAATTTTTATATCCATTCATTCCAAGTTCTTTGTCTTGTACAAGTAGTGAACAAGTAGTGTACAAGTACCCCAATAAAATAAAATATTTTTAATTCTTTTCCCAGAAGGATTGCTCCACCAACAAATATCCACACAAGAAACTCACTGTCTCACAGGGAGAACATCAGCCTTGTGCTTAATTTATGACTTCATAACAGTTTACCAAATTTAAGATAACATGTTCACATTCCTTATTAATTTAGTGAAATATCTAAAAGGCACAGTTGACTGCTTAGCAGATGGAAAGTTTTAGTTCCTGAAATGGGATTATGGTTCTTCCTTTGCTGGGAGTTGGCAGATGGGCACCATCGCATACATCCAGGGCAGAGAATGAATACACAGGGATTACATGGGAACAACTGTGTTTAAAGAGCACACTCTAATTCAGCCTCTACATCAATAAGTGA